>QJNS01000328.1:53887-72309 GCA_004154925.1 Monosporascus cannonballus | reverse complement strand
GGGGGTTTTGGAGGAAATTCCCGAATAGGAACCCCCGCCACCCCCCCCCCCCTTTAGCAAAACCTAGATTTCCCGTCTGTGATGCAGAGGATTGATGACATGACACCTTCCGAACCTTGCCAGGAAGAGAACAGGAAAGAGGTGGTGTTGGCTCGTCATGGCCCTGCATATATTAAAATTGGATTTAAAGGAGGCTACCTTGAACCGCATGTCCGAGCAGATTTTTCTCATGTTAATCCACTACTTCTAATCTTTTCCCATCACTGCATAGTGTGTCCGAATCTGTCACACAATCCAAAATGGCTGAAGTAGCATCAATCAAGTTCCTTAAGTGGAGTTCTCTTTATGAACATGAGCGCCCTTTCCAGATTTTCATGGAACTACGGCCTGAATCGGAGGATCGTCGGAACACTAATATCTCTTGGGATGAGAAGACTGTCACGGTTGAGGATTTCAGAGGCCGAGCTAAGGAGTTCCAACTCGATTCCCACGGATTCTCTTCGTGTCACCTCCCGGGATTCACCGAGCTTGCCGATAAAGATACGATCGAGCAACAGTACCTACCTGCAGTTGAGGATATCCTGCGGACCCACTTAGAAGATTTTGGCACTGTATTCATCTTTGATTGGAGGGTTAGTTATCACGCAGCCATCACTTAGCATTTAACCAATCTCAGGGTGGTTTATTCAAGATTCGTAATAGCCGCAGCGATACGGTTACCGACATGATCAATTTTAGTGACAAAACAACGCCACTCCTGCCAAGCAACTATGCACATATCGATACCGGGCCAATATCAGTGATTCAGCGCATCCAGAAGAGCTTTCCTAAGGATGCTAAGAGGATCTTGCAACAGCGGGTCAGAGCCGTGAAGTAATTATACCCCACCTAAGCTCAGATTACCAGGATCAGACTGACAGTCATCTTACTACTAATTATGCAGTGTGTGGAAGCCGCTCTCTCACCCTGTGGAGGAATATCCATTGGCAGTCTGCGATGGAACGAGTGTGAAGCCTGAGGACCTCGTCGAAACTGACTCGGTCCGGCAAGGCAACGTTAGTACCAACTACTACGTCAAGTACCACGCGAGCCAAAGGTGGTACTTTCTCAATCACCAGTCCCCGGATGAAGCGCTGATCTTCAAACACTTCGACACAAAGCCTGGAGTCAAAGCACCGTGTAAGTCTGCATGTTGGTGCCTGACACGAACAGGATGCTGATTGGTAAAATAGACGCATTGCATTCCAGCATCAAACTGCAGAAAACTTCAGAGGTTGCGAGGCCCAGGAAAAGTATTGAAGTGCGAGCATTGGTCTTTTCTGGGATCTTCTAGGATTTCCGGTACTAGGGCGGTATGTCTAGGATAGTTGTATTAGCAATTCTTAAGCAGATGCCATTTGGCAATCAATTATCGATCTTGTGAACCAGGAATAAGACCACGAACTAACCACAAAAGGTGTCTTGATACATATGTTACCTTGCATGGATTGAAGGAAGACAGGCTTTGTTACATGCGGCCACGAACACGGCTATACCCGCGACCGGCGCTAGCTACAGCATCCTGCATCTTGCAGTACATTGGAAGAGAACCCTAAGGAGGTATGCTCGATTAATATTCCCTAGGTAGGTATTTGCCCGAAGGCTAGTGAATGTAACCAAAGATGCGCCAAGGCCAGGGCCTGATCCTGTATATGGCAGGTGAACAATAAGAGGAATTCCGCCGTTGCAATAATACAACTGTTGTATATTACCATGCAAGGAGAGGGTAATGAACGAAGGGAGGATTTTCCATGTAGGTTGGATTAAAGCTGTGTCACAAATCGGTTTAATTGGATAGGCTACGATCCGGAGGGCTCCACAGTAAAATGCACACTAGGGGGTTAGATGCAACTCTGACGTCTCTGCCCATCCTAGGGTCACTATCCGCCATTGGATCTATACAAATATTAAGAAGCATATAGACCCTTGATAGAAGTTCTCTCAGGAGATCTAGACCTATATCTGCGGTATCTACCCCAGACATATACAGAGGTGCTTGCGTATGCTCGATTGCGGCACAGTACGTGCCTTGCTTCCAATCGTTGCACGATGTGTGATTTGACTTGTCTCCCGTGACCCAATGTATCATCCGTACCAACCTGATCATCTTGGCAAGGGCTGTGTTGTTTGTCAATCCTGTTCTGCCCAGGGCCCAGATGGAAATTCATTTCCCACCATCTGGCTATCGTTGCGATCGCACATTACGAAGGGCTACGCTGGATCAGTCAAGTTACTTGGTTACCATAGTCTAGAGGCATATTGCTTTCATTTGTGACGCTCATTTTCCCATGTCCGCTACTTATCAATATGCTTTGACACTTAGAGAGATAACTCAACTACGGAAACGTGTTCTTGCAAACTCGTATTAAACGACACAGCCATGGAGCCCACACAACCAGAATTGCAAGTCTCGTACAACGCGGCTCATGGGGCCCAGGACATGTCCATATCTTCAACCGAGATAGCCCAAACCCAGCCGGTATGCGAGGATACATGAATGCAGGCTTTGTCGCTATAGAATAGAACACGGTGCTGACAGTTTCAGATGAACTCACAGGAAGAAGGCGGACCCCGTTCACCTCAAGATTGGCCCCGCGCTAAGAGGTGGACAGCTACTCTCCTTCTCTCCATGTTCGCATTTCTACAGCCTCTATCCGAGACGATGTTGGCCCCAGTCGAAGCTCAAATTTTGCGAGACCTGCACATTACACGACCTTACGATTGGCTGCTTGTTAACTCCCTGATCCTTATTGGAGTCGGTTTATCGCCGTTACTCTTAGCCCCCCTTTCCGAAGTATACGGCCGGAAGCCAATACTGGTGGCTGGTAGCACCTTTTTCGTCGTCTGGAACACCGGTTGCGGGGCAGCTCGGACCCTTGGTCAGATCCTCGCCCTCCGGCTCTTATCCGGGTTTGGCGTATCCGCTGCGGATGCGATTGCCGGTGGCGTAATTAGCGACTTATGGCGTACCGACGAAAGAGGAAGAGCATTCGCAATTTTTATGGCTGCGCCTCTTCTTGGCCCGGCCCTGGGGCCTATATGTGGCGCATTCATCTCAGAGGGGATAGATTGGAGGTGGGTGTTTTGGATCACCTCAATCGCCTCAGTCGTGGTCATTGTTATCGCTATTCTGTTCTTGCCCGAAACATACCAGCCTAAGCTGGTACAGGTCCACCGCCGCAAAACTGAACGCGAAGCGCCAAATCACGAGACGCCTGGAAACGAGGACTCTCAAAAGCTTCCACGCAAGATAGCCACGTTTATCGACCTTATGCGAGAGAACTTGCAACGCCCATTCCGTATGCTCGGAACTCAAGTCATTGTACAGGTCCTAGCTGTATACATGGCTTTGCTTTATGGTACCATGTTCTTATTTCTCTTTATGTACCCACGTCTGTGGGAAGCGCAATACCAGCAGAGTGTTGGTATTGGAAGTCTGAATTACCTTTCTTTTGCGATCGGATTGATAATCGGTGTCAACATCGCTGGCCACCTTAACGATCGTGTTTATGCTATCCTCAAAGCCCGAAACCGGGGCGTAGGCCGTCCTGAATTCCGCGTCCCCACTATGATTATCGGTACCGTCCTCGTCCCTGTTGGGCTACTCTGGTGGGGATGGTCAGGTCAAGCTAAGCTACACTGGATTATGCCAAATTTGGGGAGCCTGATCTTCGCTATGGGCGTTTATGTATGCTCTGGCTGTGTATCAGTGTATACTATTGACACATATACGCAATATGCGGCCTCGGCGGTATCAACGAACCTTGTAATGCGGAGTATCGCAGCTGCCTTTTTTCCCCTTTTTGCGCCATACATGTTCGATGCCCTTGGCTTCGGACTCGGAGCCACAGTGCTGGCAGGCAGTTTCCTGGTTTTTGGTACCATTGTGGTATCGGTCCTATGGCTCTATGGTGAGAGGCTCAGGGCGAGGAGCACATATTGTGCTGCCAGCGCTGATGAGCTTTGATGAGTTGTGCTTGGCAGTATTCACGGGGCTTAATTATATTCGAAGACGAGCTACTCGAGATAGAAAATATAGATTCAACTACTTTAACGCTACATACATAGCAATGGGGTCGCTGGAGGTAGGCTGCAACGGTGCTCAGTTGTAAGTCGTAAGAGATCTGCTATTAGACTACTAGGTGAAGTGGTTGCACATAATACTTGGGGAGATATTATCTTGCGCCTTTTTTTTCATTTTTTCATTCTTAGCATCCCACCATGCCAATCGTAGACACCGACGGAAGCTTGGGCATGGGTTTTTTATTTTTTAGTCGTCGGATTCATTTGAGAGCAAGGTATATTAACATCATAGTTGCAAGACTAGGGTTTAACGAGCCATTGGAGCTACTCACTTGTAATAAGGGTCTATATAACAGACTTGATACACCCACTCTCGGATAGTTCTTTCACACTTAGATATTACTACTTTCTACTTGGTTATTTGGGAATTTACTACACAGGTACATGAGGTAGCGAACGTTCAGCCAATAAGCACCTCTTTATGGTACCCTCTAGCTATTTCGGGTTAGTAAATAGCGCTTATTTTTAACCTCATATCTACCTAACATGAGTTCTAGCAATTGCGTTAGCAAACCGAGTGACAGTCCCGACATCACCCTCCAGCTTCCGCGCCTTGATTACACAGAAAAGGTCAGCTGATAATATCAGCTCACTGCGTGATAGTACAGCGCAACTGCAGCTTAGTGAACATTGATGGCAGCCTTGGCGATGTCTCGATGCTTGTGCATCGAGCCTGACTTCCCAAGGTAGCACTTGTTAGCTTAAGCTACAGACATCGCCCGTTGGTAACGCTTCGTACAACGCGTTCATTCGTCCGCGGCAAAGTGCATTCGCCGAATGCTTATGAACGGGGGTTCAGTTACGGGGCATGGAATATCACAAAGTATCGTTAAGACATCTTGGCTTTATGCAACCCGTTGCCGACCCTTTAGTCAGAGCCAAAAATTAATTCGACATGGACAACCAGTTATTTCACCAGTGTGAATACTGATGTTGCAACAACAGTGTGGGCCATACACCCGATGCAGCCCGGCTCGTACATGCCGTATCAGTTCGGGCTTATTGCCCGATGCATTGTCCCCGCTGATTGATCTGAGTTACCTGACAGCCACCTAAATTAATGCTCTGTGCATCTCAGGGTCCCACCGCGAGATGTCCACGAGCTTGCAGGGTACATTTTCCAAACCATCTTCTTCTTTCGGACCGCCCCCCCCCGCCCGACACTTGCACTGTCGCATATTGAAATGGCGGGATAGTGCATCGGCGCATCAATTGATACACCGTAGGCAATTTGGCCAGATTTGGTTTACGAAGTACTAATCTAGGAATTTGGTTCAACTACAGAAGATTCCACAGCAACTGCGTGCTAGCTATCCAATCAGATAAACTAGTAAGCCCCGCCTTCGCTCATCAATCGCATGGCATACAGCCTAAGCAGGCTGTCCGATCACATTTCTGCAATACCACATGTCAATTTAGCTTCACCGTAGAGAACACTTCATTCCCCCCTGCAACCCCTCATTACAGAATTATAATGGACGTTATCGGAGACTGTTGCGCCTCGCGGGTGGCTGTCTGCGGGGACCCGTAATTGTAAGCCATGATTTCCTTCAGGCATTATGAGGACGGGCCAAGATCTACCAAGAATTCTCTAAATCAAACGTCGCATGACGACATACCTTGCAACGTGTAGGCCGGAATTCGAGGAAAGGGAATAGGCCAAGGGACAGGCCATGCCCTCATATGTCCAATGAAAAGCAAACCAACCATTCCTCTGCATCCCATAAAAGACGTGATAATGCACCAGCCTGCATTCTGGACAATTTCACTGGTCGAAGTTTATTCACTTACGCGATTTTACTGAATGCCACGTGCTACCAACCTATCATCAATACATACCATATTCTTCCAAATCGTAAGAAAAAACGAAATATCGAAACTCAGGACAGGATTCAAGCTATGCTCATCTCAACAAACGATACTCCAACTTCAGTTCATTGTGTGAACACTTTCTGACTTGGGGTGGTTCAGTGCCGCTCATCTCCACTCATACTGCATCGTTTGCCATGGATCAAGAAACCGACACGGAGAATGACAGAAGTCGATTGTTTCAAATACTAATATGGTTTTTATTCGTCAGTGAGCTTCTAGGCGTCTTTGCACGGCTAGGAACGAAATACGCAATGTCCCGGAAGCTAGCTTGGGATGACTTACTCATAATGATTGCTCAAGTACGCTGTACACGACAACCGAGTACTTCGAGTCGCATTGTGCTGACACTTTACAGGCGGTTGCCCTTGGACAATGTATCGCGCTGTCCATTGCAGCGTCTCGGGGACTTGGAAATGCTATAAACACGCTGGCCAGAGCATCGGTGGCTAGTTTCCTCAAGGTATGAGCCCTGAGCAGGGTTGTTGACCAGGGACGTCTCGAGTTAACGGCTCTAAGGCAGAATATGCTAGCGTCCCATTGTTTATCCTGAGCCTGGCTCTAGTCAAATGGTCGACTTCGGCTTTTATCAACCAGTTAAGCCCCGATAAAGCCCATCTACGCATCAATCTAGCCCATCAAATAATTGTTGGGCTTTGGCTGGCATCCGCAATACTGTGTTCCCTCTTTCAGTGCGCACTACCTACTCCGTGGGATTATGAAAATAGTGTTCGTTGTATTGACAGAGTGCGTGAGCCCAGACTCCCCCAGTCGATGAAGGTTCACTAACGACAGAAAGCGAGCATGGTGGGTATATGTGGCGGTACTAAACATTGTAACAGAGGTATGGGTGGTTGTGTTATATTTCTTGATTATATGGAATCTTCAGACCTCTGTCTCCAAAAAGGCCGCGGTTCTCTCCATATTTTCAACAAGGCTTCTGTAAGTGACCCACAACAGTTCTCTTCGGGGCGTTGTGTAAAATCTCATAGTTATTAGGTCATTAGGCTAATAGCTCCCAGAGTTGCCGGAGCAGCAAGTATTCAGCTGGTAGTGTTTTGGAGGGTGTACTCGGATCCAAACGTAACAAGCAGTTGTTGGTTGCCTTTGTTGCTAAATCAAGTTACAAGGTGTTTAAGTTTTATTACAGCATGTATACCCTATCTCAAACCCTTTATGGAAAGCCTAGAATCTGGAGTTGTTCGTGTAGAGGACATACCAGACGCAGAGGAATATTGGTCAACGAGCCGCTCCGGGGCAAGCGGATATGTTCTTAGCGATCTTAGCAATTCTGCGCCTAGCTGTCGTCCAACAGCTAGGTAGCTTAGAGGATAACGTCAAGAAGCAATTGTTCATTCAGCTCCTTCGTAGCTCGTGAATTACTTGGCGTCTCTCGTATGATTCGTAGACTTGGCCCTTACATGTGTACGATACTTCGTTCCAATGGCATCCTATATATGGAGTTCTCAAGTCTATGCTTATATCACACTTCATCCGTTGATGCGGCAGCAATAGCTGATAACGCTCAACTAAGGTTCGACAGGCTACCAGTTTGAGACAATACATTGGAACAGGAATAACCCCGATATCCCTATATACCCTATATCTCGATTCTGTAGAATATACTTGCGGGATGCACCGTTTATCTCCAAGAGGTAGCAGTGCAGGTTGTACATATCTCAGTCCGCGCATATATTGGATTCGGATGTATCCAGCCTCCTGCGATGCAGTCAGCGCAGCATGCATATATTACCTCGCCACGTTCTCGAGCAAGAGAGGAGTGTACATAGCCGGTCACCGACGTATCGTTTCTCAATGCGACCATCGTCGTATTAGGGTGGCGTCTGGGATAGGCTGCAACCAGCATTTCTGAGTCCCAATCACCCCTTAATCTCGCATCTTTACCTCATTAGTTCACCATGATTGACATATGCTTCTTCAGCCGCACGACACTCCAGCTAGGAGACTGAGGAGCTAGATGTTCGCGCAAGATTAATAAGATTCAAAAGGGTGTGATAGTCTATTCTTTTTGTTTACATTCAGGTAGTGGCCTCTAGAAGCTGAATTTCTTCAACGTTGAAAACAAGGTCTCGGACAGTAGCATAACTTGCCAGGGGCACAACGACCCACACTCATGGTCGAGTTTCTCAGAAGGACACACCGCCCTTGATCATCTTCAATCAGCGGCACCACATATATTGTCATCTCAAGACACACACGCGCATTTTCCTATTAGTTCGCCGTCCCATCCATGACCATGGAACCTGGTGCTAGCCCTAAAGGGCACCTTAAACCCTTCGAAGCCGGCTCATTCGGACCGGTAATCTCTGGGCCGACTTCCAGCGATGATGCCCAGTTGGCCCGTATCGGCAAGACACCTGTGTTGAAGAGGAATTTTGGCTTCTTAACTATTGTAGGGTTCAGCTGCTCTGTTCTTATCACTTGGGAGGGATCGATGATGTATGTGAAATCACCATGCCCATGAGAGCGCTACGATTAACGACAAGACAGTACCTTCCTCGCGGGATTAGAGAAGTGCGTACTTTCTCACCCACGCAATGATCGACCACTGACCTTGACAGCGGTGGCCCTTCCGGAATTATTTACGGATTCCTTATCATCTGGTTCGGTACGCTGTCCGTCTTCGTAACGCTCTCCGAACTCGTTTCCATGGCGCCTACTTCTGGTGGCCAGTATCATTGGGTGTCCATGCTTGCGCCACCCTCTGCCCGCAACGTGTTTGGATATATCGTTGGCTGGCTAGAAATTACGGGTTGGCAAGCATTAGTTGCATCCGGGGGCCTCGTCACGGGCACTATGATCCAGGGCGTTATCTTGCTTACGCATCCGACTTATGCTGAGAATATGCAAAACTGGCATGGGACGCTTTTGTTCTGGGCGGTCATTTTACTCAGCTACGGCATCAATACCGCCCTGGGATCTCTTCTTGCCAAGTTCGAAGGCTTCATTCTCGTCCTACATATTCTTGGCTTTTTCGCCGTCATATTTCCCCTGACTTTACTTGAAAGCGAACACGCAACCCCTAGTAACGTATTCGATCACTGGTTGAACCTTGGGGGATGGCAGTCTCAAGGACTATCGATGGTTATCGGATTGCATGGTAGCGTATTTGCCTTTCTTGGGGCTGACGCTGCTATTCATGTAAGAGCATCAATCCGCAACGTCATATCCTGTCATGTTGAGCTAACTAGTCAGATGTCTGAAGAGATCCGCAACGCTGCTCTCGTAGTACCTCGATCACTTATCACAGCTCTGACCATCAATGGAATCCTAGGATTCGCTATGCTGATTGCAACACTGTTCTGCTTGGGCGACATAGATGAAGCATTAGCAGAAAACCCGCACTACCCCTTTATGGCCATTTTTCGCCGGGCAGCTGGGTCAAGGGCTGGAGCTGCAGTAATGGCATCCATCATTATTGTCATGGCGTTCAGTGCCACAACTGGTTGTCTCGCATCGACATCACGAGTTTACTGGGCGTTCGCGCGCGACCGCGGCCTTCCTGGATGGAATATTCTCAGACGGGTTAGCCCCCGGACAAAGATTCCTCGCTATGCGGTCCTTACCAGCACCGTCGTCGCCATTATCCTATCGATTGTTAACATAGGAAACGAAACTGCATTCAACGGAGTTATTTCGATTTCAATTGCTGGCTTGTTCGGGTCTTACCTGTTTGCAGCAACACTTTTGCTTTACCGCCGAATCACTGGCGGAATCCGGCCGCTTGATGCGAACGACGAGCTGACCAACACGGTAGGAAAGAGCATTACATGGGGCCCATGGCGTTTGCGAGGCTTGTTCGGGGTTGCTAACAATGTCTCTTCCTGCGCCTACTTATCGTTCATCTTTTTCTTCAGCTTCTGGCCGTCGCACAGAGATGTGGCCCCTGAGAACATGAACTGGGCTGTGCTGGTTTTCGTGGTGGTTCTCATCTTCAGCACGTTATATTACGTTTTCTGGGCGAGGAAGGTATACAGGGGGCCAATCATCGAGAGGCCAACCGGTGTCATTCAGCCTGTGATTGAAAGTGTGGGCCATTAATGGGATTGAGATTGGATAGGAATGGTCTACTTCAATTCATTACTTACTCGAGATGAGAGTGTCCGAAGTTAGCTTACCCACTTCTTATTGGCATAGCCATGTTTCACACAGTTTAGTAGAGGCGAACGCAGTGAATATAGGGTATCTATTCCATTGAGGATCATGAAGCTGTTAGTTACAAACTTCGATTCGGTACTTTGTATTTAATTATTATCATTATGCATCACCGTCGTTAAGGCTGTATTATAATATTACTACGATCTTTATGAATGCGAAGTGTTAAACGGAAGTAATGATGATTGTATTTAATGTGGGAGATGTGCCTTACTAGGCAAACCACGCCTCCCAGAACCGTTGCATTCCAAGGTTACGGAGGTATCAGTATCCAAATACATTTGGGTCCGCTCACGTGCCCATCCACGCTATTACGGCAGCTGGATTATATAATCCAGGTCTTCTAAGAACTTGTCCAGTTATCTGGGGTGTCGCAGAATAGGGGTCATTTGCTTAGCCATCAAGCCTCTGAGAACTGTAGGCACTCCGTAACAACGTTGTTCCGGGGCTCCCACACTGTATATAGAGCTTTATAGCCATTACTTTCTAAATTGCAGATCATCTATGAAAAATATACGCTTTCTATACTTTATATAATCTTCTTTCGCGACTAGCTTAGTTATGACAGTTATAAGCCTGATGTTTTAGTTGCGTAAGATAGTTACGATTAAGCTAATCGTAACTTTTTATCTACTAATAAAATATGTTATTATCTCTTAATATATCGGATAATCCTAGTTCTAAAAATGTAATTCTTAAAAATCGCTTTAATTACCTTAACTAGTTTCTTTTCTTGCATTTTAAGTTTTTTTTTTGTAAAATATAACACCTTATCGACGTCGAAATATCTGATATTAATAGCCTTACGAGCTTTTAAAAATCTATGATGGTCGAGAAATAAATTACGAAAGCTAACGCTTAACAGAAGAGAAAATATATAAAAGCTTTAATGTATAGCAGAATTTCTATGTTAAAATGGAACAACGTAGTTTTACGTTCGAAACTTTTAAAAAATTATAAAGTATAAATTTGAAAAAATAATGTAACTAACTTTTAAGCTTTTTATAAAAGATATCAAGAAAATGTTACGAGACATTTCTAAAATCGACGTTAGATATATTGATTTTTAAATATAGATTAACGTAGTGATAAAAAGCTATATTTTAAAAAAAGCTTAAATTACTGTAATTATGTAAAAATACCACGATTTAGAATTTACTTGTAGAATTAAGAGATTAACTCGTTTTTTTAATCAAACATTATTACGATAATGCGCGAAAAGTATTGTAAAGTCTTACGCCTAGTCGAAATACGTTATATAAAGCCTAATTAGCACTACCGAATCTAGTTTACTACTTAAATTTAGATAAAGGGGTATAACTTTTAGGAAATTAGCGGTCTGTTTGCAGCAAAGGATTTTCTAAGCGTTAAAATAAAACGTTTCGTATTAAATTAAAGATAAAAGAAGTTTATTAATTTTGTTCGAAATAATTCGCTTAATAAATTTATTATAAGACTAGAAGAATTAAGAGCTGAGTTTTCGATTATATATTACGACAACAATTTGAGTGCCAAAATTATAAATTCTAGCATTTTTATTACGTTATTATATAAATTATTTTTCGAATTGGGAATATTACTAATTTTTAACGTAAATCTTTCGTTGAAAGGGTTTAAGAAAAAAAGCGTAAATATTTTTATTTTGTTATCTTAAAGCAGATTTATTAGTAAAAACTATTTTAATATAACAACTTATATTTCGCGGTTAGAAACGCACTTAACTGCCGGATTCGCTATTTTAATTAAAAAATTTAAAAAGAATTTGCAAACGTTTAAATGTAATAGTGAAGTGGGGCGGGGTGTTACACCCATGATCAGGCTCGGCTGATCAAAAAGCCCGGGTCTCGCATGTATATTAAGAAGTTCATTTTCGCCATAGGTTCAACCTCCAGGCATCACCAGCCACCATTACCACTTAGCATGTTTTCTGTCATTTCAGTTATCGAGGTTCAACACCAGCAATATAATCGGATTGAGTTCTTCATTTCGACAATCCCATTCTGTATCGTGACATAAAATGATCATCCGCACTAATCAAGACCAATTCTCCCCCCTACTCCAATTCAATAATAATCGAATCTTATAGTTTTTTTTAAAACAGGTATTAATTATCATTTTCCATAAGGTTTATATCCTTATATATCAGTTTTATTACAAAAATTATATTTTCGTTATGTTCTTTAAATTATTATTTTTATTTTAAGAAAAAACTATATGTATTGAAGTTGTTTTAATGCGTTCTAAATTCTTGATTATTTGTGTAAATAATGTTTATATATTTAACGTATTAAGTTTATTTAATATGTTTTAAAAACTTATAATCTTTTTGACTTTTTTGTTTTTCAGCAAATTATTATTATTTTTTTTGATTTCCTTATATTTATCGTATAATGTGGCTCGTATCGTCGTAATTTGTCGTAAATATAAGTATTTTTCTAAAGTAATATTAAAAATTATATAATTAATTTAAATAAACATTTCGTAAAACTTTAGTTACTTACTTAAGCCGTTGAGTTTGCCCTTTTTAAAATCCTTTTTATAAATAATAAAGAAATAAAAATTCGCTATTTGTGTTACGTATTTTAATTATCGTTTTATAAATATTTTAATCGTAAACGCGGATGCGCTGCTGCCCCCTCCGGGTTTGGCGGCAGTCCAAATCGGGCATAGCGCGCCGCAGACCACACGTCGCAACATAAATAGATGGCCCGTTTCCTGACGTCCCCTTTTTGTACTTTTAACTTTTTCTCTTCATTTTCGCCAGCGATTGCGACCACCACCGTGGCCCTCAGTCTCATTTCGGCAAACGTTCTTCCACCTTTCCTTAGCTTCCTCCCTCCCAGCCGTTTTCCTTCGTTTTTTGCGCGTTCCGCCTCTCTTGTGCGTCACCTTTCCCGTTTCGCCTGTTCCATTCGGCAGCAATGCCAACCGTTGCCCACCCAGTCCATCCGTCGGTCCTTGTCATCGCTCCCCCGACTCTCTCGCCCTGGGCTTTGTTCGCCTTGACCCGACGACCTTCATCAACTACAATACCGCCTCCTTTCACATAGTGTACAAGCCTACTCGCGACGAGCCCCGACAACTCAACCCCCTGCCCGCTGCAATAGCCTCTGAAGCCCGGCGCTCCATGTCTGCCTCGGTGGCTGTGGGCACAATCTCATACCTTCCTATCCTGGCCACTCACAAAATGCCGCAGGCGTAAGGGGTAATTACGTCAACGCGGAAACACCGGAGACACCTGTCCTTGGCATGGCTGTGCTAGGCGTCTCCGCACGAGCTGGATCCTCTTGGTCATGGTCGGACCGATTACAGCGCTGTTCTCTGTGATACTGCAGGTGTAACAGGACAGGTGGGGACGTTGGGCTGGCGAGAGAGCCTGAACCGACTGCTGTTGATCTCGGATATGCTATCACTTACGGGAGGACCGAGCCCAAGCTGCAGGGGGCAGGGAAGATGAAATGAGGACATGGCAAAGTTGTCCAATGGGGTTGAGTTCCGGGGAGGGGGGGACCTTCGTACGGCAGGGGCAACGGGAGGCACTGGACGAGGGGAGGGCAGAAGGAGGAGAGGGATTGCAGGATGACGTGGCCTCTCTTACGCGCTGTTGGTGACCCATGAGGCATACTGCAGACGGATTCACATCCCCGCACACTTACGATTCGTGCCTCATTCATGCGGCGCTAGGCTAGGCAGACATAGGCTGCCGGGAGAGCCGATGGGCTGAGACGATGGCCGTGAGAGGCAGCCCGGTAGAATCTTGGGTTCCTATTGGCAGTGCCTAGACTGCTGTTACAAGGAGAGGAGGCGAAGCGATGTACGAGGTCGCAACGGATCGTCCCATTTCAACCAACCTCCGGATAGTCCGCGGATCATATGTCGCAGACCAGGAGGCGTGATCTGCGGTGAGATCCATGATTGCTACCTTGTTCGCTGCGTTCTGTCTTTTTCGAGAGCTACGTGATTGATAAAGGTACGAGGGACGGAAGGAGGGATTGAGGCTTTGCTTTCCAGGTTCCAACAGGAAATTTCGCTCCAGCTGCATTCCGTCTCTCGGCAATTGCGTGATTGGCAGAGTTACGAGAGTCCTAACAGGGAGCTGCGCTTGAAACGGAGTCTGCCTCGTCGCGAGCTGTTTGGGACTAGTGGAAAGGGGCTGGGGAAGCTCAGGATGCCGCGGGTGCTATGTTGAACTTCTGTTCTCGCGCATATATATATTTCTCGTCGCTCGCTGTCCGCATTTCTAAATGCACGAAATTGCTCAACCAGGACGCTCATCCCAAGCACCGGACATTCCCCAGATCGCTACTTCTAAATAACCCTTCTTGCACAACACTCTCAATACGATGGCCAATATTACCCTTGATACCCAGACTTTTTTCAACCCCTTTGGAGCTGTCGATCCAGAGCCGAGACGATATGCCTCTGTGGCGTCCTTTGAGGCGTCCTCTGGGTGCCAGACTTCCCCCCAGGAGGACGAGGCGCACGATCCTCAACCCAGCGCTGCCGGGGCCTCCAAGGACGATGCGATACTTATCTCAGACGATGATGATTCAGATTACGGCGATTGTGACGACGGCCAATCCGATGTCTCTTTTCCGCCGATCCATGAGTTGCTGGCGTCCGCCAACCGAATGGCCGTTCAATCTAGCGATACACCCGATCTAGGTATGTTATTAGTCCTTTCCAGCCCTCGGTACGACGAGAAGTTGGCTGAGAACTTTTCCAAACACAGGTCCTAGCAGGGCATCTGATGCCACTAATAATAGCGATGCCGCAGAGCTGCCCTTTACAGCTGGCGTGGCGGAGCCAGATCAAGAGACTGCATCCCCACTGTCAGGTGCCCTGAGGCATTCTACAGCTCCGGCGTCTCCGGCAAGGCCATCGTCTTCCTTTTTAGCACCTCAGACGGATCCGGATTCGCCCATTTGCGCTAGTAATGCCTCGTGCGCAGACAGCCGCACATCGATAATTGGGGATGCTACATGCGGCGTAATGGTTCAGAACACAGAGGGGGCTTCATGTCCTTCAACCGAGGCTGAACTACCATCACCTAAACAATGTGATTCACGGCTTTCTTCGCCGCATCAGAAAGAACAGAGCTCGCGCCGAGAGAGCATGCCGTGCCCTGATGCGGTTACCTATAAAGGGGGCGAAAGTGAAGTCGAGCCAGCCGATGGGAAGCTGGGGTTAAGACGAAAAAGGAAGGCAGTTGGCCGTCCTTCGCATGGTCCTCATGGTGCTTTTCTCGACAATAACAGCGATGGTGATAGCTACGGCAACCCTCGAGACGGTTCGGATGACGAAGATTACTACCAGCCTCCTATTGAGGGCAGCGAAGGGGAACAAGATAAGGAAGAAGATGATAACGGCGTCCGGCCTACCCCCCGCAAGCGTAGCAAAATCAACTCTCCTACCCACGCGACTCTCAACAGTACATTCGCACAGCGTCTTCGCCCACGTGGTCATATCTCCCAAACGCGGAAGTTCCAGACACCAGCCCGTAACCGAGGGCGCCCCCGCCGGCAAACCATTCCCAGCCCACCATCGTCGCACACTTCACATAATGACCAAGGGTCTGCGGAACCCGCCTTTGCGAAATTCGAGGAATGGCCACTTGAAAACGCGTGTCTCAAACGCGTAACGGAGAACGGGGTGACAACTTTCCAGTTGCAGTTCAGTTGGGATTCCTGTACGAAAAACGGACATGAGACTCGAAATCGACGAAACCCGGCTAAGAGCCGTAATTCGGCAAAGCACATACCAGTAACGAGAGTCGCTTTCACAGCAGAGGAAGATAACCTTCTCATTGAACTAAAGAGACGGGAGCTATCTTGGCAGGAGACCTATGAGCAGTTCACGGAAAAATTTCCTGGGCGGAGTAAGGGGACCCTGCAGGTGCGATACTGTACAAAGCTGAAGGGAGGTGCGCGAATAAGGTCAGCAGTCCATAGGAGCGGGTTGAGCAGGCCCGAGGTTAGACACAGCAAGTAAAGTTTCATCTGCGGAGGGGACAGAACGATGTTTTAGAGAGTTTGGGGTCAGTCGTGTTATTTGCTTATATATGCCATGAATAAGGTCTTTACTAGATGAATTTTACTCCTCCTTATACTTTCCCAGCCGCGTAACCTGGCTCAAGCCTGATAATATTCCTAACAGTTCTTCATCATCGCGGAGCCACAGTCGTCATTCTGACCCAGGCGGCGTTCGCGTATCCCAGGCATAGTCGGCGTCTCTTTGCTTTCGGGGGCTCAGGCCATGGATAGCGATCATGCTAGACGTTTCAGTAAAGTCCGAGTTAATAGGGAGCTTCCATACTCGACTTCTGCAATGATATTAGGCGCATTTGTATCCGGAAAGAGTTTGTCGCAAAGGCCATGTTCTTGTGAGCCGACGCCGAATAAAACCCGTAAGGTACTGACCATTTGGATCGCTAAACTCGGGGCACATTATCATACTATACAAGATACCTTGGATATCTATAGGACTGTGTCGACCGAAGAGCTGTCGTCTGCACCAAGATGTAGCCGCCAGCCCTCGTGCGGCTAATGTTGCGGTCGGGTTTAAGCCCCGCGTTGGAAGGCGTGCCGCAATTATCTAATTAACGCCACACTCCAAAAGTAGGGATCCAGGTTATGTATTATGTAGGGTGCGGATCACGTCATAGATACTTCCAGAGATCGCTCGAAAAATCGTAGCGCGCATTCCAATACCGAAGAATAAGAATATAAATTAATATGGACTCCTACGACCTTCTACTACCACAGTTATAAAAAAAACAGAGAGAGAGGGAGGGAGAGAGAAATAAGAGCGACACGGGGTATTTTGTGCATTCCTTTAAGGGCCGGTGGATCTTATGGAATAGGGTTCTTCCATAGCTCTGAGAACTAAGTCAAATACCCAGTCAACGCCCCAGCCCCTCAACGCCCAGGGGATTTCCCATATAAAATCAGCAAAACCTGATATTTATAACTATTTAAGAAAAAAAGCTACTTAAAAAATGAAAACTATATAATAATCTGTTTCACATACTTAACGGGTAGTACCGTTTTTATAGCATTAAATTAACATTCATACGGTAAATTTTACTGTTAAAATAACGAAAGTATCATATTAACATGTCCCTATAGAGATTGCTAGCATATTTGTTAAGAGTTACTTAAAACACAAATCATTAATAATTTGATATATATTATATATTTTTTCAAATTAAAGTCAATATAATAAATATAACTTTAATAACTTCTATTCTTTTAAGCCGTTTTGTATTACCTTTTTTTTATAATTTGTTATAAATTTTTTTCGGTATATTTCTAAGTCTTGGCATTTGGTCAAAATTTGTATGAGGAATTACTATGGGGCTTGGCAGAGTGTAGCAACATTCAAGGTTTATTTTTATAGTTTATTTTTTTATTTTTTATATATAATATTTATACCAAAAACAAGATTTCATTTTAAATTTTAATGTTTGAATTTTATTTAATTCACAGTCTTAAAATTTTACAAAATAAATTTAAGTTGTTATTTATTTTTTTCATATTTTACATAATATATTATATCGTGCGTTTTATTATATGAATTAAAGTAAAATTAATTGTTTCATAAATCTGATAACTCCCTCTATCGTTTTAAAAAAGTTGCTTATTTTTATCATTTTTCGTTAACGTTTAAAGTAAAAAATAGGAGTGGGGCGTTGAGGGGCTGGGGCGTTGACTGGGTGTTTGACTTATAACGGCCCCGAACCCGAGAGCCCAATCACCACGACCCTCCCCGAACGACAACCGAGGCCAATTCTTGTAACCGTTGACGGCGTCGATGGCGACGCAAAAGACGAAATGGCGGTGGTGTAAGGCCGGTAATCGATCGGAAGCCACAGCACGCCATGTTTGTTCCAGGTGATCCAGGATCTATCGCGGCTTAAGGCGTAGCCATAGTATTGTGCTTCCTGAGCTTGATCAGGATACGGAGTTCGAGGTAACGATTGGATTCTATTTGTCCCAGCAGCTAGATCAATACGGCCGATTTCGGTATCCAGATATAAACCGGTATCTTCGAATGACATGGTTCGTACTATAGTGCCAAGGTCGAGGGTTTGTTGAAGGGACCCCATTGCCGTATCCCAAATCTTGATAGTCCTATCATCTGACCCCGACGCCAAAAGCTTTGAGTCATGGGAGAATGCAACCGAGTTAACCGAATTTCCATGGTCTTCGAACGTTTGTTGAAGGGACCCCGTTGCCGCATCCCAAATCTTGATG
>QJNS01000328.1:0-53878 GCA_004154925.1 Monosporascus cannonballus | reverse complement strand
AGTCATGAGAGAATGCAACCCAGTTAACCGAACCGCTATGGTCTTCGAACGTTTGTTGAAGGGACCCCGTTGCCGCATCCCAAATCTTGATGGTTTTATCATCTGACCCCGACGCCAAAAGCTTTAAGTCATGAGAGAATGCAACCCAGTTAACCGAACCGCTATGGCCTTCGAACGTTTGTTGAAGGGACCCCGTTGCCGCATCCCAAATTTTGATGGTTTTATCATATGACCCCGACGCCAAAAGCTTTGAGTTATAAGAGAATGCAACCGACGTCACCGAACTGCTATGGGCCCCGAGCGTTGGTTGAAGGGATCCCGTTACCGCATCCCAAATTTTGATAGTTCTATCATCTGACCCCGACGCTAAAAGCTTTGAGTCATGAGAGAATGCAACCGACCTGACCCAATATCTATGGCCTTCGAGCGTTTGTTGAAGGGACCCCGTTGCCGCATCCCAAATCTTGATGGTCCTATCAGATGACCCTGACGCCAAAAGCTTTGAGTCATGAGAGAATGCAACCGAATGGACCGAATTGCTATGGCCCTCGAGTGTTTGTAAGCGAGGACTCCAGTTATGTTCCACTATTGGCTTAGGCTTTATCCATTTCGGCTCTTCATCTTTGAAAACATTACGTATAAAGCAATGGACCGGACTGAATATAAGAGCCGACAAGTATGTCTGGAGCGGAGCATTTTCGATTATCCATCTGTTCTGGAGAATAAACCGGCGTGAGTCCTGGACAAGATCCGGTAATTCGCGGTCGGTCGATTGTTCCTATGTTGATCAGTTTTATTCTTATTATAGCGTTAAAATGGAGACTAACTCTTAGCAAGCTCTCTAGTCTCGTCATCGAGAGAATAACGTCCCCCATGTGTTGAATAAGGCCTAAAGCCTCGAGCCAGTAGAGGAACTTTCCTCGAAGGAACTGGCCGACAGTCTCGACCTCAGGACGGCTACGGTTGTAGGCATCGCAGAAATGGCCGATCCAGTGGACGCAGGAGTACCGTATGGCCGCTAACGGATCGGGGTCTGGTGCCTTGATTTCGCCGATTAGGAACCCAAGATGGTGTAAGCCGTAGATATTCCGCCGTAAGATCTTGGACATAGCCTGCAAAGAGCGCTTTACTATTCGGCCATGTTCTTGTTTACGTCCACCGGGAAAGAATTCAGCAACGCCGTTAAGGTAGTCTTTGGCCGACTGGTGTACAAAACGGATCGTCTTCTCTTGAAGGATCACATACGAGCCGCAGAGGCTTACGAGTTCGCAAATGTCTTCGATTGACCGTTCATGGAGCCCCGCCATTGGGACAATCTCGTCAAGTGTGAGCGGGCTGTAGGCGATAGTGACAGCACGAAGGATCTGTTTGCAAAGCTCGCTGTTGCTGCCTTCTTGATCCTCGACTAGCTGCATCATTCTTTCGTAGAGGGGTGGCAGTCCAGGTGGGAGTTTGTCGAGTTCAGCTAAAGTCTGCCAGCTTCGAATTTTTGGATCTGCCAGTCTTTGACACGCCAAGGCGACCCAAAGAAAAGTTGATTCGGCCTTTTCTACGAGCTTCTTCTCGACCGTCCTTTGAAGCCCTTTATTGTATTGCTTCCTCTTTGCTAGTGCTTCGACCTTGCGCTTGATGAATAGGGAGACGGCTTGAGAAACATGCTCATGGTTCAACTCCAGGCTAAGCTTCTGTAGTTGGCCGTCCGGTCTAAAGGTTTCCTCAAGCATTTGAGTGGGGCGACCTGATACAAGCCACTTTGCCTTAGACTGAGGGTCGGCCGCGTTATCGGCAATCCAGTCCACGAGTTTGTCCGAATCTTTGTCACACTCATCCAATGCGTCTACTAGAAGATAAATCGCCTCAAAGGCGGCATCTTTTAGCATTGCAGAAAGCATCGTCTTCAGAATAAAAAATTTGTTCGAGTTTGACTCAAACAAGGCCTTGCGCTTGTCCTTGGCTGCAAGGCGGTATTCGGCCGGGATGTAACGGCTCAAGGTACGGTTCTCACTCAAAAGCTTCCAGATAAGACCTCGAAGTACCGATACGCCGTTATTGAGATGCGGCTCCGTGTTCTGACAAAAGAAGAACGCAGAGGACTCGTGAGGCCCCAGTCGATCTGTCATCCCGTCGACGAGGCCGATCATCAGCATCGTCTTTCCCTTGCCGGGATCGCCTTTTATCCATAGAAGTCGAGTGTCTTTGTTATCCCGCCAATCCTTTAATTGAGAATCCTCAAGAATCCAGGAAAAGCAGTCTTCCAGAAAGCCGCCCTTGTCGCTCTTGATGCGGCACATGTCGGCGCCAGGGTCGCTTTCGCAAAGGTCTCCCAAGAACTCTTTCCACAGATCGTCTGGAACTAACGCATCAAGTCAGCTACGACAGTACTGTATGCCAGGTCACATCTGGTAGAGAGGCTAAGGGTTTTAACAAGCTCACGTACACGTAGAGCCATTGTGAGATATTATCGTCTGTGCTATCTCACCTGTTAATAATCAAGACCGAATACTTGCCGCAAGGAATTAACCCCTACCAAAACTCACGTTCCCCCCGACCGAGAGGTTCCCACCTGCCTGAATTCCCTGTCCGTCGGAGATGGACTGCGTGGCTCGTCTATTGCTGCTAGATGCCTCAGCAACCTCTTCGCAGCCACGGTGCTTCTTGCGTCTGTCATCCATGATTGAAGCAGGATATTCGACGTCGAGTCTGCGCTTCTTAGTTCTCGGCGGAATCTCACACAAGAGTACCTTAGCATAGGCAGCAGCCATGGCCGCAGCGTACGGTTGCCATTCCTTATTTTTATGTTCATCTCCGTAGTCGCAGACTCCCCGAATGACGCCGACGGGAATGCGGTTCATAGTCCCAGCTGCCTCCATCTCCAAACCGATGACGCCGTGCTTGTCTCTCAACTCATTCCGTTTTTGGGCATTTTTCATCAGCTTCTCTCCCGATCCTATCGGTCCGTACCATACTCGAGCGCGCATATCGTCCGGTCGCCTCTCCCGTTCTACTAGTCGCTCGGTCCCGCTATCGTCGACTAGGTAGAGCTTATCTCGCTCTTGTCCGGGGTCGACAAACGTGCCACTGGAGTGCTCTTTGTGTTTGATTTTCTCGTAGTACCGCAAAAACGCTTCTGCATCCTTTGGTGCTTGGAGTTTGATGCTACCGATCGCCGATCGGACGACAGTTTCTGTGCTGGCCAATACGTGTCCGAAGCGCAGCAGTTGAAAACCGTCCTTTGTGGTTTCTTTACCCAAGTCGTAGGCTATGAGGCCTGCACTCTCACCCGTGGGGAGACCGACGAGAACGTCACCTAGACGGATGTCGCGCAGTGGACTTTGCGTAAGATTGGGGAGGCCGGCGGCGATGCCAACCAACAGGCCGAACCAGAGGTTGGGGAAGAACTTCTTGACCTGGCTGGCGAGGGCGGCAGCGGAGCCCGTGCCGTATTCTTGACCTGCCGGAAAAGTTGCAATTATGACATAATGTCCACATATTTCACCAGCTCGGAACACGTAGTCATCGCCGCGGTCCATAGGAAATCTGCCCTTGTGCTCGTTATCCAACATATACAGCGCAGCTCGTGCCTCGATCTCAAGCGGGGCGAGCCATGCGACAGTATAGAGCTTGGGATCTAACTCGGCCATCGCGCGCAGGTTAGCCAGGCGTTTTTGTAAAGATAGGCTTTGAGAGCAAAAACATAAAGTAGTATCAGAATAACTCCTCCTGGACCATAAAAAGAGTGCTGAGGGCGGTGGTTGTCGATAGATTGTGAGGCCTGGTTTCGTAACGGTCGCTGTGCGGCTGAAGAACCCCCGCCGTGCATCGAGGCTGATTGGATAACATAACGTGCATGACGCTATTGGCTCGGCAAAGGATCATATCGCGCGTGAGGCAACCCATGAAAAGCGTGTCTCCATGGCCTTTAATGGCGACGCGAGATTTGACGCGAGACGTTCCGCTACGCGTTTCACGCCATTAACTACTGTCTTGCTCAGGACAATATCTATGGGCTAACGCGAGGGACCTGTTGGGTCTGGCTTCAAGGTAGCACGGCCCACTCTACAAGGCAGACAATCGGCTGTCGGAAGCCATGGCTTGGCGGTCTAAGGCCGTTTCTGCCTTAGAAGCTGGAAGTTCTACCTCACAAGGAAGCTGGGTAATGTTTACAGTGCATTTTCCCTGGCCGCAGCGTCTCGCACGTCTCAGAAGTCAAAATAAGGTTGAACCTTTAGGGCATCTCGGACCGAGCCGGGTCTCCCCGTTTAGCGTCGCTAGCAGATAGGTATACGTGAAGTTCTGAGGGGTTTATATAATGGGATATCAAGAGTTTCCGCGTAGGTTAGACGCGTTGTGTGGCGCTAAGCACAGCCACTTGTTAATGTCACCATTTTTACCGCTAGCCTTTACTAACAGCGGAGCCTACACCGCCACAAGAACCATTTATTATGGACATTATGTCCATTTTCAGATCTTTTTAATCGATTAATGTTCATAACCGGCAAGGTCGGGTGGATGGATTGCGCGCCAAGGTTGCGCAAAGCATGGGACGGAAAAGAGGCTGGGCCACGAGAAACCATAACACACTTACTCGGATTCCTCCATCCATGCTCCCAAGCTAATCATCTAGCCTTATCAAAGCTTTATTCATATTCTGTCCAATTACTAACCATGATTCCCTTCGGCTTTGATTGGGAGGCACCATCTGCCTCCTGTAAGCGTTCGCTCCTTCGTCGCGGTATACGAGCAGCCTGAGGTGGCAGACCCGGGCCAGCTTTTGGACTCGGAATATGCCAGTACATGCTATGGGATGGTACATCGTATCCCAGTCCGGAGCTTGGGATAGCACATGATGTCACAGCCCGGAGTTTGGGATAGTACATGATATCCCAGCCCGGAATTGGGGATGGTACACGATATCCCAGCTTGAACTTTGGGATAATACATTGCGTGTCCTAGCTCTGAATTGGGGATAGTACATAATAGCCCAGCCTGAACTCTGGGATAGTACATAATATCCCAGCACCGAATTTGGGATGGTACACCACGTACTGTCCCCCATATTAAGCCAGTATATCAATCGCCTTCGGTCCTCACGTCTTCCGTCACCAGAGAAGTTATTAACGGACTTATAGAGATTAAATTTTCCTATTTAGGAATTATTAAACGGCTTAAACTTTCCACTTCGCGAATGGGGTAATAATGCCTGTCCTATTTACAGTTATTCTCTCAAACGTTATCTAAGCCTTAAAAAAGGTCTATTCCAGTGTGTGATGCTGAGAAGCTGCTTGTGATACCCGTATCTCAGTATGTGTTTGGATATAACACATCCGGTCCTCGTTATTTCTCGAGCTAGGTCGCATGTCCGACTGCTTTGGTGGGGTGGGATTCGACCCCATATTTTGCGCGGTCCCCTGTAATGCATGAGCCTCATTTTGGGGCCAAAGTTCATACTGTGGAAATAAATATCTGAGGCTTCGAAACATACTTAACCGAAGGCCCAAAAATTAGGCTCCCGAGCTCGCTGAGATAAGCCATTTGATCGAGGACCCTGCATGTTACCTACTAATTAGGTATAGTCCGGTCCGCTGCCCCGCTGACATAGCCATAGTAACCTTTGCTAAGATAATTTCACCTGATCGCGCGGGGGGACCCTTTTCTTGTCCTCCTCCTGCGTCCTTCTACGTCCTCCTTTTACGTCCTACATCTAGAACCGAACTATAGTGTACTGTCTTTACAATTGAATTCTCTTTGGATCACGCATTTCTCAGCCGATGTAAATCCCTCACACCCAGACCCCACTATGAGGCGTCCAGAATTAGGAGGTGTCCAGAACTAGGAGGTGTCCAATTTTGACCCCTGTTAGCTGAATATGTTCAGCCGCCGACGATTCAGAGGGAGTTAGTTTGGGGGAACTAGTTAGAATTCAGCACAATTACAGTCTTACGCAAGTAGGCCTTCCCTATCAATCATTGTATTTTCGATTGTAAACATTAAGTGCTATCCACCTGGTGGAATTCGAATTATAGCTTGGACAAAAATATCCTAAGCCGTTCGGACTTCTGGCCTCGTATTGTACCACGCTGCTGACCACACACCAAAGCGGCGATGCTATCTGGTGGCCGAAAACCGCCATCAGGGCCCAGATTTGGACTCTTAGCAATCCTTTAAATACCAAAAAGCCCTCTAAGATAGAGGACTTTGCGAACGATCTGTTTTAACTCTACCGCCACTGTGAACATGGCTGACCTTCAGCATCCGCCTAAGAAACGAGATAGAAGAGATGAGAATTTCGCTAAAGCGAGCGAAAACCTCATCCTGCGATGTCACAAAATCAGCCGTAATTACGACGCAGACGTTTACCTCTTGCTTCGCCGTAAATGCCGGCATCGCGAGTACAACTCACAGGGTCATAGCTCTTCGTGGCCACCACCGACAGACGAGGTGGTAAGTGCGATACACCGGTAAGCATGACATATCATTAATTCGAGCAGGCCAAGACGTACCCCGTACCTATCAGGAGGAGCCCGGCAGATTTTATCGGATCAGGGACTCGCTGGATAAGAAAGCGCCCTAACACGGCTCCTGGGTTATAGAGGCTCCGCGCAGGGGGGGAGAGGTGAGAGGGTTTTTGAAAGCCCAGGGGCATTACTCGATGATGACTTGGAGCCCGACGGCTAGAGGACTTATTAGAAAGATAGCCAAGGAATTGCTGGAACATTCTTTCTTCGAATCCCCCCTACAAGAACCGTGCCCGGTTATGTAGGGATACGTGTCACCTAATAGATAACTTGAGATTTCACGATTGGCTCTTGGTTGACTTAAATAAAAGGAGGGTATGCTTTCATCCCGGGACCCAATTTGATCAGGGGTCACGCGCCGTACAATATTCGCACCAATTCGGCTAGCAGACGGAAACCAAAACACCACTAATTTCTGCTCTTCCTAGCGCTGCGGCGTCGCACTTCACCTCGCACGTCAGGAACGGGAAATACATGTAGTACGTAACTGGGACAAATTGAGGACCAGGCTTGGGCACGGACTAATACTTAGGTACATATTTTTACATACAAGATACTAACAAAATGATGTACCTTTAAATTTCCACGAACGTCCACCGGTGGCCATCCATATAGACTCTTCGCCGGTTCCATCCATATATTTTGAGGTGGCGGTTAATGGCTGGTGGAGTGGATTGCGTTGCTTCGACTTTTGCGTCTCAGTGCAAAGCACGGGACTAGAAAAAGGCTGGGCCACAAGGAACCATAACAAGTTTGCTCGAATTCCTCCATCTACGCTCCCAAGCTAATTATCTAGCTTTGTTGGAGCCTTCCTCATGTTCTGTCCCATTAGCCAACCAATCCACATACGCCCAGAGCAGCTATCATTGAAGAGAGTTATCATTACGTACTCGTCCTCTCTCGCCTTATGCCGCTTTGTATGCTGTCGTTTGGATACCCCCGAGGGTTGTGCTGAAGCTGCGGACGTCGAATTACTAGCCATGATTCCCTTCGGCCCCACCTTCCCCGGAATTATGCCCCATATGCCGCAACGGCCAGGCCAGGGCGGCCATCAGTTGCAGCCGGACACGCGCAAAGCTATGACTCGATGCTGAGTATTGTGCATCATAACACGATGCGATGAGCAAGGCATTTTCTAAAATATAAATCATCATTCTCCCAGCGCGAGGATGCATATGGAAGCGGTGATAGAAATACTTGAGCGTCTCGGCCAGCCAGAAGCTCTAGAGGTAGGCGTGATGGGTTAGCAATGACTTGACAGAACCAGTTGGCGGGATGAAGTATCAGCCTTACGGCTGATTGAGTGAATTAGGACTTTACAATTGGTCAATCGTGTATAATGTTTCAGCAGGGGGTGTGGATACTATGAGCGGAATAACAGATCTGGCTATCGTAACGGTGCGTTTGCACTTTCTGGTGCGCTCGCACTCCTGCACGGTGTGCTTGCACTTTCTGGTGCGCCTGCACTTTGCATGGCGCGCTCGCACCTGGAACGGTGCGTTCGCACTTGGAACAGTGTGCTTTCCGTTAAGTCACCTTGGGCTATCCTTTGCCGAATGCTATGAAGCCACCGTATTTAATTAAGTCGGTAGGTTAATTTGTAAAGCATTTGGATTCGAGCTTTGATGTGCTATACACGTATTCCATCTCCATTGCAATTGCTAGTTCCATTCTACCAGTTCATTGCCCGAGCTGACCGAAACTTCACTTCTTAGAGCATTTATCGCAAATGGTACCGGCGGAAGTGACACGGTGAAGCGAATTTTACAAAAAGCGAGATCGAACATCTATAGCGCAGGGACGCAGGTAAAGGAAAATGCTACATTAGTTATGTGAGAATCGGTCTGACTGATCCAGAGGAGTTCTTTTACCTTCTAGGGACCAAGATGTGCGAGGAAATTTGGAGGCAGTGGGCTTGCGGACACCTGACATTCGCGAGCTATTTTGCTTGCGATGACTGGAGTGAAGCACATCCCGGAGCAAACGAGGAAGGTTCACCACGTTGTGAAAACTACCAAGAGGGCAATGTCCATCACACCGAAGACATGCATGATGAGAGGTGCGAGGAGTGTGCACATCTGCCAACGCCCCCCGATAGTGATGAGTGAGAGAGTGTAGTGCCGCAGCGCCCCATCAATAATTCTAAGATATGGCCCAGAGTCTAACAGATTTGATTATCGAAGCTGTGCTGAATTGGAAGTGTTGCCGAGGATTTTAGCCTTGTATGAGAGCATCAATCTGGTCCCAGAACCTCGGATCGACCTCGTCCTTAAGCAACCTTGTTTGTTCCGGATCTCTTAGAAGTTCGACTTCTACAGCTGGAACTTTCATATCGTTACGGAGCCTGTGTCGGATCATCTGTCGTCTAGTGGCGGCGCTGATTGGTAGTGAATTTGGTTTTCGTGACAGTCGACGTCTCGGGGGAGAGAATGGGTAAAGTTGAAGTTTGGCACGGATCTGGCTAGGCAGGGGCTTCTCGATTAAAATGCTGTCTGTCGTTAGGACCAGCGAGGTTGCCAAATATGCTGCGCGAGGTATCTTACAAGCGTGTGCCAGTCCATTTGTACCAGAAAATCGGCACGTCATCGCTAGCGGACTGGCCGTGATCGAGGAGAAAGTAGCAGGTTCGACCTTTGTAAGCAAAGGTGGCCCTGTGCACATACCAACGATCCGTATTATAGTCGAAATCTCGGTTCCAGAGATGTTGGCAGAGTTGATTTCTTATATTTTCGCATCGTTCTTGATAATCACCGCCCGGGACAACATTTGTCTTCGTTTGCAGAACGATCCGTTGAGGACCGATACGGGCTCCGGTGTCTGACATGTTAGCGGGGCTTTGGTGGAGAGATATACGCTGCGGACAGGACTTTGCGTGGTAGCAAGCTCGTAACATCAAGTCTTCATCTATGGAATATCGTTTTTCCAAAACGACTCCGCATTTACCCAACACGAGCCATAATATGTGTCGGTAGCTTCGTGGTTCGTGCGTCACACAAGCTGTACGGAGGTCGAGGTGGCCCATGCACTCGACGATTATTAACTTGTCAACTACGGGCCCTGCGCTCTCCTTCTCCAACTTATAGGCATAACATTACACGATGCCATCCGATCCAGATGTGGTTTACTTAGGCACCAAGGCTATCCGAAACGAGTCCAAGACTTGCATACGCCAAGGTCCCCTACGAGCACAGCGATCACAATCTGGGCATCGCCGGAAGAACGCCGCGTCTCGATTACGCTCTTCGAACGGTCCGACATTAAAGAGCGACACCACGCGACCCCCGCGCAAAAGCAAGTCAAATCACTCGAGATCTCGACGTGCCTTAGAAAACGCAAGACGACTTGCCATACCGGCCGAAATCGTAAATACGCTTGTCAGGATCGGCTACGAAAGAACACCCCTAGACACACGTCACAAGCAGGACGTTTTCGGCTATTTTAGCTCTTTAGGGCGATTCTGCTGCTAGACTGGCACGGGCACGGGCCGACGGGCGAAGCGGATTGCCTTTAAGGATGTGACATGTCGACCGCAATTCCAGTATTCTACGCACAGCGAGGTTCGCGATGGGGTCATCTCACCAAGCGCAAACCAGGATATGCGGATCTCTAATGTCCCGGAAAAAGCCGCCTGTCACTTTTTTCACTGCTTGAGCTTATGTTAGCGGTTTGTTTAGTCCTTTAAAGTGCATTAACTAGTAACGTTCGCTATCCCAGACATGACTCCATTGACAGGGGGCAACTCCCCACAAGTGGTGACCAATCCTGTAGATTCTGCGATTCGACCTCCGTTCCGTCCTTGGAGTGCCTGATAGCATTCCCGTCTGCCCGCAAGTTCTGAAAACCGAAGTCGCGATTTAAAAAATGGGCGGAATAGGTATGCGCTTTGGAAGTTAGAAGAAACAGTTGACGTCCGGCTGGGCAGTAATAGTTATCATTTGGGTACCCAGACCTGATGGCTCGTGCCACTTTTTAGGCAAGATACGTAACTGCAGCGGTTGGTGGGGCGACTGAGATAAGTCCTCTCTTATCCAATCAAAGAACATGCGGGATAATTCGTGAATGTCAACAATCAGCAACAATTCAATTGTAATTCCGAAATCCATCCCTGATATATCAGCGCATCAATTTGTACGCGTGTCCCGATAGTCAGATCCTTCTTCTATGCCCATGAGTCAAATCCTTTCTGGTTATGGCAGCATAGTCGAACAAACAAAACGTTTCGCCGCAAGCACCATGGACGAAATTTCAAGGTTGCGACGTTTGCTTGAAGAATCCGAACGTCAACGTGAAGAATCCGAACGCCAACGTAAAGGTGCGGAGAGCCGTGTGCTAGAGGAGCAACGTCTACGCGAGGAGGAGCAACGCCGACGCGAAGAGGCCGAAGATCTTGCAAAGACGTCACGGCCGCAGGTGCTTCAGCAATACCTCGAGGCTTGCCATTCGCTCAGTCTTGCTATACAGGTGGTGACCGACCGCTCCTTAACTACACAAGGCGATACTACAGACCCGACGGGCCGAATTTTCCCGTGCCGAATCATCCCGTGGGATGACTTCGCAAGGAGACAAGAGAAGATATGGGACCAACTCCTAGTCGGCTACCCCTTCTACTCCAGAGCCGTCTTTCCATCCTCACATCAACTAGAATACGTCGCCTCCTTGATCAGCCCAATCAGCAGCGAAATTGGCCTTCGGCACTTCGAGCGCGACACGGTCGAGAACGCAGTTCAGAAGCTGGTGGACGAGGCATATGGCGACTTGTCATTGCGGGATAGTCTTGGCCTCCAGGGATCCGTGACGTTCGAGAGCCATACGAATCTCAGCAACACTGTCGGCGCCGTCTCCGAATCCTTTGAGCAGATGTCCATCGGCGGAGACGACGGTGCTGAAGCCACGACGCCGGCCCTGACGCAACCTGGACCTAGGGCCCGTCGCCAGGCGAAGAAAGGTAAGGGCAAGCTAGCCGACCAATTCTGCATATACAGGACCTCCGACGGCCGAAATATTCCCGCACTTGCGATCGAATATAAGGCGCCGCACAAGCTGACGAGGGACGAGATCGTCTCGGGTCTGGCGTCGGAGATCCAACCGGAACGTGATGTCATCAATAAGGACGGCGAGGACTTCGCGTTCGCGTCGAGGTCGCTCGTTGCCGCCGTCGTCACTCAGCTCTTCTCATACATGCTCGGCAGAGGCATTCAGTACGGCTATATTTGTACGGGGGAGGCCTTCGTCTTCCTCCATATCCCCGACGATCCTACTATCGTCTACTATTCCGTGTGTGTGCCGAACCTGGACGTCCTAGACGACGACGAGAACAGGCTCCACCGTACCGCCGTCGCCCAGGTCTTCGCCTTCGTCCTCCAGGCCCTTCGTGTATCACCGCCACCACCGTCGTGGCATGACCGGGCCGCGAACCTTGATACGTGGGCTGTAGAGTACGAAGACGTGCTGAAAAACATCCCTGAGACGATACGTAAGCAGCCTCGGGCATCACCCTACAAACCCCAGCGCTGGAAAGGATTTCAGCGTTCGCCCATTCGGACACGGTCTCGCTGCCAACAACCAAACAGCAACGTCATACGGCGGGATGAAGATGACGAAGAAGAGGGCCCCCCCCCCTCCCCTTCTGCTCGCCAATCTTCCCGTTCGCGCCAAGGGGCCGCCGCCTCAACGAGCACAACAGGGCAGGGCGGGAAACAGGATAAGGGTGGCAAGCGCAATAGACGCATCCAGCAGGGCCCGGCAACGCGGCAGAATATACAGGACCGGCCATTCTGCACCCAACAATGCCTGCTGGGGCTGGCAAACGGCGGACCCATGGACGAGGAATGCCCCAACTTCCACGATCATGGGCGTCGGCACATCGACCGACGAGAGCTCCTGCGTCTTATCCGGGTCCAGCTAGCCGAAGATCGTGGCCCGGACGCGGACGCTATCCCGCTCTACCTATCCGGATCGGTCGGATCGCTCTTCAAGGTACGGTTGTCATCCCACGGCTACACTCTCGTCGCCAAGGGCGTCGAGGAATGCGACCTTGCTCGTATACTGCATGAAAATGAGATATACGACCGGCTCCGGCCCATCCAGGGCAAGCACGTCCCCGTATGTCTCGGCAAGATCGATCTGATCCTGCCGTACTACTACGATGGTGGTGTATTTACATATTTTATGTTTCTTAGCTGGGCCGGACGGCCCCTATTCGACTCGGCCGATCAAATTAACAAGGCAAATCTCGTCAAAACGGTTACCACGGCTTTTACGGAAATACACGGACTGCAGGTTCTTCACCGCGATGCAGAGCTGCGCAACGTACTATACGACCCGCCTAGTGGCAACCTCATGATTGTAGACTTTGAACGGGCAGAACTTCGTGATCGTCAGGCGCTATGTCCCATCAGCCCAAACCGAAAAAGGAAGTACGGGGTATTAAAGAAGCGAGGCAGAGATGATTTTACAATAGAACTGCAGTCTATTAAAAAGGGCATTATGCAGTGGATTAAATAGTTTATAGTAAGCCGACCTTAATTGTTACCGCTACACCATTTGGCGCATAAATTACTTTTTTCGTATTAATGAAAGTAAAGCAAACAGCAGAAAGGTAGGCAGGCCATCGCTATGGCGAAGGAATAAAAGCTCGTTAGGTATTACACGCTACAAAAGCGTTGCGGGCAACGCCTTCGCCATTTATTCTTGATGATCTTTTACCCAGGCGTTAAAGCTTTGATCCCATGTTGACCCCTATTGAAATAAATCAGATGTATTTCCCATATAAATTTATATGGAGGATACAAAAAAATCACTTGGCCAATGGGCGAGGAAGGATCCAGAAGCGTGGGGCTTTGTATGGCACTAACTGCAATAATCCCTGCGAGGGTGTAAGCTGGTGATTCGTCACGTGACCCTGTGTTGTGGGTCCGACTGTTTTTTTATGTAACCTGCCAAAGCTTTCGAATCAACGCTACAGACCCTATTCAACCCCAATTGCAGCGCTAATTGATGCATTCGCGATAAGTTTCATGGTGTTTTAACGCGTATATGCCTTCTTTTTCTGATTCGCGAGGGTCGCCGCCGCTGACACCCCGTTCCATACTGCGGAAAGCAGGTCAACCGAGCCGAATCCCCCCCAAGCCCCCCTAGCCCCCCTAGCCGTACGCGTTCTTCTTCAAGGCTGATCCGAATTGACCAGTCTGCGAACGAAGAATTCGAAATATCGCCTCGACCGCTTCCCCAGCAAGCCGCCGGTAAATCACTATTCGCCAAAATGCCCTACGACGACATTATCCGCGACGGCTTCACATGCGCGTTTGGCCGATTTTACGCGCAAGGTCGAGTCGAGCGCATTGACGGGTCCCGCTTGAAAACCATTTTTCTGCCGCGATTAACTTTAGAAGCAAATAAGCTGCTCCGAGATTATTACGGCTCAGGCTTTGTCCGCGGTTAGTTGCAACATTACGGCGTGGACTACGACGAAAAAGAATTTTCCGGGAACGGTACCTTGCTGCTGAAAAAGGTGCTCCAGGCTGGTAAGGTAAGACACCTCGTCTGCGTTATCAATTCCGCCAAGGTCCTTAATCGCTAACATGCATCATTCAGTGCGATAAAGTGCCCGACCATATCGAGGAATTACGATCCCAAATGCACACGGAATGGCTGGAGAAACGGTCCGAAAAAAAGCTTTCGGGCCATCTAAAGTGGATCATGGAGAAGTACTTCGTTGATGGTTTAGGCAAACCGGATTCAATAAAGATAACCGAGGTCGTCGGTATTCCATATTTACGTTCCAGCGATTACCGTACAGGGCAACTTCGTAAAGCTACCAGCCGGGTTAATGGTTTACACCAGGCTACAGGATTGGGCTTAATACAAACCATTTACTTAGGCTGGGATCAGGACGTTGTGGAAAAGGCGGCCAAGAATCACGGCGCTAAAGAAGTACAGGCGAACCAAGCCAAGGCAGATGCACGAGAAGAAAAGCGAGCCTCGAGACACGAGAGATATCTCGCCAACGCTAAGAAGCCCAAGTTCGGTCCCAGCGCAGCTTCCCCCGTAGGACAGTATATCATCGATTGCGAGGAAATCGAGAGTAACTGGCCCGACCTGGCTGAAGACATGACATTGGCTATCCACGCAACCCCCACGCCCGGCATATACCAAGCCAGCTTCGATTTCGGCGTTATCGAGGGAATCATGATGATGAGCTGCGACGAAAGCATTCTCGACCGATTCTGTGCACAGCAAGAGCATGACGACGATTCCGACAATGGGGACGATGACGAAGAAGATAGCCAAGATGAGAATACAGATGAGAAAACTGCTGTGGGCTCCAAAAGGAAGGCCACCGCCAGCAAGGCCAAGGCCACCAGCGGACGACCTCGCGGACGACCTCCCAAGAAGGCAAAGGCAGCCGGCGCTAGCAAGCTTAGAAAATACTTCCTGCGCCTGAAATCCAGAGATGCCGACACAGGGGAGGTCCATCCAAGGGCAGAGAAAGGGACGATCAAGTTCAGCGGACAGGATCTCTCGAGCTTCACCGGAGAGGCCAACATGGGTTGCATTGGCCGGGGAGTAATCTTCACAGCGCGTAAGATATCTGCCGCACCACCGAACTTGCGGGATTCATGGGATAATTATTCCGAAGCTGCCTTTGAGCGTGCCCGAGTTGGTCGTTGGCGGTAGGTAGTATATTAGAAAGGAATGCAAGTGCCTTGGCAAACCAGACCAAGGATACTCAGTCACTCCCTGGCACCGCTGCCCTGGTATATTTGACGAAGGTTTAATAAGAGCTAGCGTCAAGATATCTTCTCCCAGTAGGTATCTGGTAACAGCCACAGTTTGAAACAAGAGACGGCTGCTGGTCGACGAGGAGGTAAATTATGAGACCTGATAGTGTCCCGCCATAATATGGGGCCTTACACTTTTCCACTTTAGGTCTGACATAAATCAAGCTAAGGAGATGTTACTGTATAGTTAAAAAATGATCTCTCGCTTCTGCTGGACAGCTGAACTATGAGGCGATGGGACTAACGCGCAAGGACCATCGGTTCCCCTGCTGCCGTTTCGGTTGCCCATCTTACGCCACGTGGCAATACGCACAGACAGAACCAGAACGTTCCCTGCGATATTGTGTCGACATTCTTGGCTTTCCAACCTTATTATCATAAGGGGCCAATGAGCTGGTCCTCTCTAAATACGACGGTCCAATTTAGCGACGATCGCGACGTCAATAAAGGGGGATACCATTCATTACCCATCCCTCACTTATGAACTTGCTAGGGTACAGCTCGAGAGCTAATGGAGCAATCTTCGCAAGCTCATGCGAGGGTCTTGAAAACCTCTATGCTCATTTGCCCGCCTCCTTGTCGCCGGCTCTCCAACTTGAACGGAAGATGTCAGGACTAATGATCGAGGAATTACTTACCGTGAACACCGGCGAGCCGCAATCGACTGCCAGCGAGCCTTAAGTAACTGCCATCTTCGGAAGTTTATGTCAATCTGGGGATATTCAAATCGAGATTGCGACAGCTGCCGGGCAGCTGCAATAAGCAGTTGATTGGTTGTCTCGTTTCCGAAAAAGGACGCGGACAGAAAAACATCAATCGCACCGGCTCGCTGTCCCGGATCCTGAAATCTGCTAAGTAACGGGCTCTGTACAACATCTATCACAAAAGGGAATTGGCTGCTTCCTAAGCTTTCGAATCTGCTTTTAGGTAAGACTGAGTTCAGGACATCGATACAGAGAGGAATTCGTACAGCGGATTCGACGGATGTGGAAAGCTATGTAGAATGAGCTTTATGGCTTCGAATCTCCAGGATTCGTATGAGCCTTTGAAAATCGGCGAACCCGAGCGTAAAGCCTTAAGGATGAATAGCTGTGCGTCCGCATGAAAGGTCAGGTTCCGAGATGCCCAGGCTGGGGCTTTGCGGTTTTCCACTTCCACCCTGGAAGTCATATATAAGATGCGCCTCTCCAGCAGAGTATCAACCGAGCTAGTCAATATTGTGAAGTTTGTGGCGAGCCGGGGCAGCGGGAAAACCCGGTCAGAGTCCACCATGCTGTACTCCGTCCGGCATTGTGTTGGAAACGCTCCTCGAAAGATAATTTGGCCTGGGATTAAGTCGCGGCCAAGGCAAGATAGCAGACACACGAAATCACGGATGTGATCATGCTGGACGACTGGGCAGCCTCTTTGATGACGCTGCAGGGCAAGGAAATTTCCGGAATACCTTCCGCAACAACACCTGAAGCCATGTCCGGAAACCATCGCCATACGCGACCCAGCAGACAAGGAACCCCGTGCCGTAAGATCAGCGGCGGCGTTCCCCAAGGAGGCTGGGTCTTGACATTGAGTTGGGGGGAGAGTACGAGAAAAATTGGGATGTGGTGACAGAGGTTGATCAGGCCTCTCCCCGATGCGCAACCGTATCCCAGATTGGAGACCCTGCATCTTTGTGCTGGATCGTGTCGCACTCTGCCGCGGACCCCATTAAATCCAGCGATGTACCGGCAATGTACCGGCGATGTCAAGTAAAGCCCGTTTCGCTCTCACTAGGTAATGCGAGACCTTGCGATACGGTTCGACACAGAGAAACGGTGAAAGACGAGAAGTGGAAGAGACTTTGGGACCGAGGTGGCGGAGCGACCTAATGAGGGCTGGGACACTACCCCCGGCTAACTTTTTACGGGGTGGATTATTAAGTCTAGAATAGGGGTGGTGTTGGCAATCAGAAGCATGATTTTGATCCACTTTCTTAATGGGATTGGCCTATTCGGGCTCCCATCCCTCCTCTATCCCTAGCTTTTCGACCCGACGGTCTGGTTCCTCTCCACTTACTGGCGTCAGCCGGCGATTTCTCCAATAATATTGGCGCGCTTGAAAAGTGAAGAAATTAGTTGACGGAAGTATGGCTGGTCACGGATGAGGGTGGCATTGACTATGGACTATATAGGAATGACGATAGCAGGAAGCTAGTCAGAGAGGTTTCCACTGGTCCGCCGGCGCGCCAAATAGCGATATCGAGAGATGCACTAATTTCTGCTCTCTTCTAGTGCCTGTATCCTGTTGCTAAAAGTTGTAGGCCGCGGCCGTTTGGTAGGCTAGCGGCTTCTGGGCTGTTGGCAGATTTAGTGGGCTGTCAACAACTTTTGTTGCTGTTAGCTTCGGGGCTGTTGGCAGCTCTTTGTTGCTGCTAGCGGCTAGCGGTGCTGTTGGCAGCTGTAAGGCTGTTGACAGCTTTGGGGCTGCTGGCAGCTTTTGCTGGGCTGTTAGCAGCTTTAGTGGGCTGTTGGCAGCTAATGGGGGCTGTTGGCAGCTTTTGTTGCTGCTAGCAGCTTCAGGGCTGTTGGCAGCTGTAGAGCTGCTGGCAGCTTTTGTCGCTGCTAGGAACTTCTGGTGAGCTGTCAACAGCTTTTTGTTGCTGCTAGCGGCTTCTGGGCTGTTGGCAGTTTTACTAAATGTTACCCAGACAAGAGGCAAAGGTTGCAGCGGAAAACATTACGCAGGCCCTTGAAAATATGAGGGGCGAGCTGAAGAATACTAAGCTAACAACTTAAGAATTCCTTACGGGAATACAGTAGAGCAAAGTAAGCTGCACCAAAGGCGACGGAGACATCCCGTCGTGTTTTAGATAGCCGGTTTTGTACGTTTGCGGCGGTTGACCCACTACTTATACACTGAATTTGGCATGCCCGCTACCTACGGAGGCGGAAAATCCAAACGGACATAAATACTGTTCGAGCCTGGGAATTTCGTTCGATAATAGCTTGGAACTAGACAGCTAAGAACTTATTTAGATAACTGAGACGTGGAATTATTTAACAGAATTTAAAAAACAATTACCTAAACGCAAGGGACGCAAGGTATTAAATATAAACCATCGTACTGCCGTAACCCCGCAGTTAAACGGGACGGACCCCTGCATGGGCGGAGTTCCGGCGAAATTGGGCGTTAGAATACCCAGAGCTACGGCTAGGTGATCTTATACCGGGAACACCCGAATATTATTCAGAAAGAAGAGCTATCAAGTCATGAGTTGGGAAGGCTTCATCGACCTTCGGTTGCAAGTCCCCTGCTGACAGAAACGGTCAGGCCACAGAAACGGTCTGTTCGAGATTTTGTTCAAGATTATGGACTTGATAAAACCAAGACACCAAAGCGTCGAAAGATGATAGTTGTGGAACTGGACAGCTCTGATTATGAGGAATGAATAGATATATGTCTATCAAGTGGACCCTCCTTATACTTAACCGAATAACTTAACCGAATATATATGTGATATCTTAGGCGAAGCGAGAGCCTTGTCCAAAATGTACTGGTCCACATGTGGATCGGTTTACATCCATACCAGATGGACCAGTACGGGTTTGGACCAGTCTTGTAGAAGCGGTGTGATCAGTACAGAAATGGACCAGTACGGCTTGGAGCCAGGACCAGTATGGGAACGAAACCAGTACGGGATCTAAACTAGTACAGATCAAATTACTTCCACTAGTACAGCTCCGATACCAGTACGGCTTGTGAATCTGCACCAGTACACATTTGAACCAGTAGACCCTGGGACTAGATAATTCCGATACCAGTACGGTTTGGGCCCAGTATTAGTACAGACTTAAACCAGTCCGGCTTGTGGCCCCGTACTAGTACGGACTTAAACCGGTACCGGATCTAATCAGTACAAATTTAAACCAGTACTTTTTCCGTAGAAACCGGATTAGTCGCTTATGTGGTTTTCGGACGATGTACAGAATCGGACGTGATGGCGTGGTGGCTCGTACGAAATCGTCCGCTGCAGTTGATCGGGCCAACCAAGCGGGTATAAATACATTTACTAAAAATAGTTTGAGGTGGGTCGGCGGTGGCTCTTTTCTTTTCCTTACTCCCACTACATAATCGAGCAGCCAGAAATGGATGCTCGAGGTCTAGAACTGGACCCGCCTGGCAAATAGACACAGGACCCGGAAATAGAAACTGAGAATATATAATCTCGGAGGCAGGAATAGGAGTGCCTACCGATAATAGTGGCCTGCTAGAGAAGTTACTTTTGCGTGAATATAAAAGATGAGATATCTGGCCAAGGGGTCCCTTATATGAAGAGGAACACATAATAGTCTGTGATAGTTCCCTGGGACGTGACTGGTAAGGGGATGTTCCGGACGTCTGTTATTTTTCGGCATTATGAACAAACGTGGGTTGGAGTGCTGTCAGCGGGGTGTCAAAACAGTGATCCTTCGGGAGGGGCTCCCAGGAGGTTTCTTGAATTGAAGTAAGGGGGCGAAGCGAGGGGGGAGACGCAAGGGATAAAAAAAAAGGACTTTTCATAGAACCGGAGCTTATAGGAAAAATCTCATAAGAGAGTTTATTTTTAATATTATTTGAATTAAACTTAAGAGATACCTCGTAAGAGATGTTTCGTAAGAGATATCTCGTAAGAGAAACCTCGTAGGAGATCCTATGTTTTACGAGCCTATCATTCTTATGATATTTTTCTTCTGTTAGCAAACCTTGCAAAAGAAACTTCGTAAGGGGTTTTATATTTTACGAACCTATAATTCTTGTGATATTTCTCTTTCTTTAGCTAACCTCGTAAGAAACATCTCTTACGATATTATATATTTTACGAATTCTAAATCCTTAAGAATTTTCTCTTTCATAAGCCAATCTCGCAAGAAAAAGTTTTCATCTATATTGACATGCTAGGTACCGTAACATAGGCGAGGTCTACCATACAGAAAATCGAGCTGTTCGGCGAGCACAGCCATACGCCAAAGCATTAACCGATATAGAATCATTATGCTGAAGTACTAAAATAAGAGTAGAGAATGCGATATAGATGGAGTATTCGCGTGGGCCTTATAAGCGGGAGGGTAACTTCACCTGGCCGCGCTTCTTCGAGCTTCCGGAGGACCTCGTTCGAGAGAATCTCATGCTACGATGGACAACACGTAAGATATCTTGGTCCCCTAGGTGGCAGGGAGAGGATTTTGCTTTGGAGGGGTTACTGGGGGCATTACCCTTACCAGTTATTTTAGTCTCTCCCGTAGCGGCATCACCACAGTATTATGTGCCTAACCTTTCGATTCGACGAAAAGAGAGTGAGCTGCCTCGAGAATATCGTCTTAACCTCGGCTAAGAACCTATAGGTGTTAACTGTATCTTATATAGGTGTACCTCCGAACTGACGTCGTTAGAGCCGACTTTTCGTGCGGACTTTTGGCTTATTATCCCTCAATACTTTAATATACCGCCGCTCATCGAGGGGCAACTGGCGATTATGCTACTTAACCGAGTTGCTATTGCTCTCGATCTCCAATAGGTTAGTATAATTTAGAAGGCATTAGTGCTTAATCTCCAAGGTAGATAATTAGAAATCTAGATATTCTCTTGTATTAAACGTTTGCGTGGCCAATTAGGATGAAGGCGATCCTCGGAAAATAATGGAAGTGTAGGAAGCAAAGAGATCATCATAACCTCTGGCGGAGGCATGGCGATCATCCACGGAGACACCAAAAGACGTGTTCAGCTCTGGCAGACGCCCAAGCAGGGATAGCAGCGCTGGTCTAGAAACTCCCGGCATCGGCGGCCACTCACTAAAACCCAAATCTCCCAGTGCCTCGGCGGTAAGGGCGTCTGCGACAGAAGACAAGTCAAGCAGAAAGATATGTGATTCGTGTTGATTAACGCAATATGACGGGGCTAGCTAACCTCGTACGGCTATTCAGCTTGTCCTTCCCGTCCTCCGATATCAATATTATCAGCTACATCAAATTACCGTCATAATCGCTCGCAGCATCATATCGTCATCCGATAGCGCTTGCGAAAACGCATCCCAACGTCCAATTATCTCCTTGAATACGGCGGCCATACCTTGCGGATCGTCCTTAAAAAATTTCATCTGTCTCGGCCCGGGGACATATGTATCGGCCATGAGGTCTGGATGCAGGCGAGGAGTGGCGAGGGTAGGACTTAGGCGTCCCGTGACTGCTGCAAATAAGGCCCATTCCTTTCGGAAGATTCCACGGGTGCGGAGATGCTCTGCCTTGGCTGCGACCTTCGTTTGGTCGAAAGAATACTTCCCGTTTGCGTTCTCCGTTATAAGGGCGCTAATGTCGGTGTCAATGCAGACCCGGCGTGCGAACTCGTCGATCAGGGAGCCCATAGGTTGCTGGGACGTGTTGAAACCAGGCAACAGAGTATTGCTAAAATAAAAACCCAGACATGTTAATACACAGTACAGCCGGAATGGCGGAGGGATAGGGAAGGTACTGACAAGTCGGAACAGATAACGCAGCCCTTGACCAAATCTTCCTAGGATAAGGCGCACTCGATGCTGACAGTATTACGGGGGTGGTATTGGAGGGTGATGCGACTGGGATCGTAGGACTGCATATGTTGTTGGAACGCCGCAATTTGTACCGTGCCGATCGCCTGCTTGGTCGCCATTATGCTTCACAGTGCAGATAGGTAATGAAGAAATCCGGAACGGAGGTGTACAAGATGGAAAGGCTTGAGCGCGGACAAGCTCTGGTTCGTCCCAGGTAACTGATTGCAGGGTGGGAAGGGCAATGGTGATAGATCAGGGTTGAAATTGCGAGTTGAAAACGACGTACTGTAAGCAAGGAGGAATTTGGGCGTCGGAGCTCGAAAATTAATGGGGACGAATGGTGCGGCGGAAACCTACACCGCTTTCCTAGGTTGGTATGGCAGAATTTTCTCACCGCCTTCCTACTTATGCCTTGTCGCTTGAGACGGTTGTGGATCGCTTCCGAAAGAAAGATTTGATGGTTTGATGAAGCTGTGGGGCAGTCACGTGATCCCAGCAACTAAGGTCAATTTTCCTGTAGCTAGCGTTAGCACCCACACCGAGATTGTAACAGATTGCGTTAGGATAGTACACGATATAGCCCCGCAATCCCCAAATTTAGCACCAGCCCGCTCAGAGCCCCTACAAGAAACTCACGGCGATTATCAAACTTAGGTGATAAGCTAGCGCTTGACATGGAGCACTGCGGACCATATAATCGGTATTTCTCAACCCAGGCGGCTTTCCAGCAGCATCTACAAACCTCAGGCAGCCATGCCTACGATTATTCGCGGTGCCAGAGACACTTTGGCTCCTCGTCTGCTAAGCGACAGCACATCCTCAGTTCTTCCAGCCATCATGTTTGCACAGACTGCCCTCAGGAGCCGGATTTCAACACGCTAGAACAGCTTGTCCAGCACGACGTGTCCAAGCATAACATGTGCCGGATCTGCCGAAGCTACTTCGAATCTCCCTCCAATCTAAAGAACGTTCGTTCCCCTACATGTCTTAGTCACTCCAGTGATTAACTTGTTTTAGCATTGCAAAACCCATGCCGAAAAGACCACGGAGTGTTTCGGATGCACGAGACGTTTTTGCTCACCTTCTGCGATGGTGCTACATCTCGAGGCCGGAACCTGCGAATCGGAAGTTGATAACGATATTGTTACTGAGGTTGCGTTTGACTGTTATCAGTCTGGAAGCTACACTTATTATAAGCAGGACTTTAACTTCCAGTGCCCGACGTGTGGAACGCCGTTCCCTCTCATGAGCGCCTTCCTTCAGCACGTCGAAAGCGACTACTGTGATAAGGATTTGAGAAAAAAGGGGCGACCGTTGGGAAAATTTCTACATTATTTACAATTACGGATTAGTCAGAAAGCTTAAATAATTAATTTGCCATGAACCATTTTTGTTAATGGTCTTATCAGCCTTGTACGTTCTCAAACGATCCATTTTATCCCGCTATAGATTCTAGTCTTCTATCTAGTTCAAAACGGACTTCGACTTTTAGGCACCTATCCGCCAGCACCCTTGCAAGACGAAACCGTCATTGGCCCTCAGGCGCAAGCGAATCAACAAACGCAGCCCATTGAAGGCAAGCAAACTATCCGGACAAGTCATCCGGATAAATCTCTTCAAAGTGCCGTTACCAAGATTGGGAGAAGACTGGAGATCTTCGAAACCTAGGTAAAGCAAAGGTTAGCCGAAGTTGAACAAAGAGTTGCTAGTCTTTGTAATGGGTATGCTAGCCCCTTACGTATGAATCCCTTACATCTGCTTATCTTCTCCGACCATGCTCGAAAAGGAGAATGAAAGGTTTTGTAATAAAATTGACGACCAATATCTGGAATTTGCGGGCTTGGGCATCTCTAGTGCAGGACTGTTACGGTCTCGTCCACCGTGGCAGCTTTTATACAGCTGTAAGCACCAGGTTGATTGCTACCATTGCGATCAATTCGTCAATCTTCTGCACCCAGAGTTGAAAGCAATGCAACTTGATCCACCGCGTGGCCACGCAGTTGCGCAACCTTGGCGCGCAATCCATCCACCCGGCTTAGCCGATTATGGACATCCATCCATTTGAAGATCTCGAGATGGACATAATGTCCATAATAAGTGGTTCTTGTGGCGGTGTAGGTCCCGTTGTTAGTGAAGCCTAGCGGTATATGTGGTGATACTAACAGGTGGCTGTCCGCAACGCCACATAAGGGGATCCCACCTACCCGGAACGCCCGACATCTCAACATATCACTTCCCCATAACTTTAGACATACTTATCTCCTGATGATGGTAATGGTATATTTAAATTCCTTGAATTTTTGCGGTCATTTTGATACTGGGCTTGGCCTAAGGAGACAACTGTGTCGTTAGATGTGGGTTGTATATCAACAAACATGTCATTCTCATTCGGTTTTCAAATGCAAAACACGTCAACTTCACGACAACTTAGCTCCTTTAGTTCAATATAACAGTTATGATAATAGGAATAATATCATCATAAAGCCCTTGATTAGGACAATTTAACTATAAAGTCCTTTTTTTTTTGCGATTTTATTTGGCTATAATTTTAAAGGTGCAACTGAATTCGGAAGGGTTGAAGCATGGAGCTGTTAGTAAGGCTACTCAGCAGGGAAACAGGATTGTTGTACGCAACATCAGGGACCCATACATTTTAGGTACGCTTCCGATGTATTTTTGATCTTCCGAAACAACGCACGGTTCTTCGCAAAAGCAACTTACTAACACTTCGATACCTATGCAATTGCTTTCCGTTCTTCGCCCCGTTCCTACTAACCTGGTAATACCTACATTGTTTTGCTAGTTATTTATTAAGGAATTGATGTATCTGTTACTTCATTACAGAGAGGTACGGAAACGCCCTGAATTAAAAGTGTACGCGTTTTGCATAAAGCTTTGCTAATACGCGTTTTGAAGCAATTATCTGATCAACCCATTTAACGCGCCATATAGCAACACACCTACTTACGCACCTTCTTACGCTTAATATGGCTTCAGTTTCCGATTCCGAAAGTTCCCTTCAAGCCCTGGGCGGTAAAGCTTCTTCGCCAATCTCTGTTACTTCGACCCCTTCAGCGACACCTACGCCTACCCCCGTTCCAACTGATCAACAACTCGAGCAACGCCTTTGGGCTGCGTTTCCCGGCTTCACGATATCCGAACGCAAGAAGGATACTACAGCATGGACGTGGGAGTTTGGCTACGATATACAAAATGGCGATAAACGGAAGTGGGTGTGCAAGAAGTGCTTGCAAAGAAAGGGCCCTAAGCCCGTAGCCATGAACGCGCGCGGTACACAGAACCACGCCAACCACCTATACGAAGATCACCGTATATCTGCTCCCCTGGGGAAAACGAAGTCATTGCGGCAACTGGAAGACGAAGCCCGAAAATCGCAATCCCGAGAACGATCGAAAACCCCTACCCTAGCCGATTACTGGAAGCTTGATACCAACAGCCCTCGCGAGCAGGCTATAGCCAATAGCATGATCAAGAGCTTCGATAAGAAGCAATTCAGACGGCTGCTGATTAACTGGATCATAGCCCATAACCATTCGTTCAATATTGCGGAAGAAAAAGAATTGCGATCTATATTCGAATACCTCAATCCCTGCGTTGCCAACCAAGAAGCCCATATCTCGCATACCGCAGCGAAGAAGCTGATCGAAAATACCTTTAACGATTGCAAGCATAAGATCATTAAGGTGCTGAATAACTCCCCAGGGCGCATTCATATAGCCTTTGATGGGTGGCGGTCAGGAAATCGCCATTCGTTTTATGGGATTTGTTGCTTCTTCAGGGACCAATATAACCACCCCCTTAAAGTTACTCTTGGGCTTCCCAAAATCACCGCAGCCCATACAGGCCCTAATATCGCAGCTGAAGTGCTTGATGTGATTGACACCTTCCAGATCAGGAGCAAGATCGGTTATTTTACTTTGGATAACGCGAAGAACAACGATACAGCCATGGAAGTTATTGGCGCTGAGTTGGGGTTCGAGGGAGCCAGCCGTCGGGGTAGATGCCTAGGCCATACACTTAACCTTTCCGCCAAAGCCCTTCTGTTTGGCCACGATGTGGAAGCTTTTGAGGCTTCAATATATGGCGAAGAAGCTCTTACGGAAGCTGAACACGAGCTTTGGCGCAAGAAAGGGCCTGTCGGGAAGCTTCATAACATGGTTGTTGCTATTCACCGCTCCGATAAGCTTACACATATGCTCCGTTCCATCCAGGAAGATCATAGCTTTATATCCGACAACCCACGCATTAGGGCTAAGAAGCCCTTGGATGTGAAGCTCGACAATGACACACGATGGCTTTCACAGTATTATATGATTCACCGCGCCCAAGTTCTTCGTCCCTTTTTGAATAGACTGATTATTCAGTATCGCCACGAATGGGAAATGGAAAATACCGGCCGGCGAGGCGATATACGGCGCGGCGCAAAGAGACCTTTCGTGATCCAACAGGAAAATCAACTGACTGATCACGATTGGCACGTCCTCGACGTCACGGCGGAGATCTTGAGGTATTACGAAGACTGCATTAAGATCCTTGAAGGGGATGGGATTCAGCGCAAACGCAAGAAGGGGTGGATCGGCTCATACGGCAACATATGGGATGTGATCCCAACCTTCGAGTTTCTTCTTGAACGCCTTGAAGAATATAAAGATCGCGAAAGTGAGCTCCTTGACGGACAATACCTGGGCGTGAATATCAACTTAGCCTGGAAGAAGCTGGACGAATATTACACCAAGGTGGAAGAAACCCCTATATACGTTACGGCCCTTGCTTTGCATCCTGCATACAGGTGGCTATGGTTCGAGAGAAGCTGGAGCGATCATCCCGAATGGGTTCAACGCGCGAAGCAACAGGTCAGTGATATATGGTATACGGATTATCGCAACACGGATGTGGCGCGGCAGTCAACAGCTGGGCCACCGCCCAAGCGTACGAAGCGCTTCCACAATACCCTGCAACAACACCTCGAACTGTCACGATATGGGATCACGCCCTCCGCCCTAGACCTGACTGATAACGGAGCGCAGCCGCTTGGAGATAGCTTCGACGAATACGCTGTGTGGTGCGAAGATTTTGAGCCCGGGGATCGCGAAGTGCAGAACCCCTTAGACTATTGGCGCCGCAAAGAAGCCCGATATCCACGTCTCTCGCAAATGGCGCTCGACTTCCTTACGATACAGCCCATGTCAGCAGAGTGTGAGCGCTTATTTTCAGCAGCAGGTCGAATGGCTTCGCCTTTGCGCAGTCGTTTAGACGCCATGATGATCGAGGTTTGCCAGGTGTTGCGCTCGTGGCATAGGGCAGGGCTGTTGGAGGCCTTTGATTCCATATTCACTTCGCCGGAGGAGATACGCCACTTATCAGAACTTCAACATATGAGCGACGAGGCTATTCAGGAATGGGCAACAAGGTGGCTTAACGAGGTTACTGACGAAGAGGGCTGGGACCTAGAGGATGATGAAGAAGAAGCCGAGTTGCCTTAGGGGTAGCTAGTCAATATAACCTCAACACCAAAAGCTAAGCCCGTGATACCCCCTGACGTCCATTATATCCACTGCGTGGCCATCCATTTGGGAAAATCCCTATATCCATCCACTGAAATGATATGGCGGTGGATATGTTGCAATCCATTCCACTGGGGTGCTGCGTGGAGTGGATTGCGTTGCTTTCAACCCTGTCTGCACCTGGCGCAGCGCAAAAAATTAAGACACCTCAATAAAAGCGCAGCCTAGAGATGGTTGCAGTGCTTGGTCCTTCCATCGTTCCTTCACTTGGCTTTTACCATCCGGCGACGCTTCGCCTTGCGAAGTTGCCTTTGCTTCACTTGCTCTGACGACCGCAGGGTGACACCATGAATACTTTGAACATGGCTCCGGAAGTGGTCCAAGTGTTGGAACTTGAGGTCTCTGCACTTAGGATGCTCACACCGGATTTTTTCGCCGCACTGCTCAGCCCGTTCGCGCCCGACCAGATGATGGTCATCGAAATGGTCGTTCATGACAGCGGGACGGCAGTATGTAAAGGCCCGCTCTTCAAGAGAGAGTCGCTCATCACCAATACAATCAGGACACTGCGCGGCTTGCATAAGGAGAGGGAATCGGTTAGGGCTGGACATAGCTTCGGTTTCCGCCTCGGGTGGCTCAGATTTGACGGGCAGGCAGACCTTGGCCCTCCGTTGGATGCGGTCGCGCTTGACCGTCTCTCTCTTGTCGCAGAGAGCTACTATGAGATTAATGGCCTCAATCCTTCGTTGGAAGATTTCGTCTTCAGTCAAGTCGTCGGGCTGGTGGCAAACAATCTCCGCCAATCTAGCGCGTTCTGGGATGGTAACATTAATGACAGGCTCCGCATACTCCTCCTCCTCTTCTCCCCGTATCTGCCTTTCAATATCCCAGGTGGGACGGTTGTAGAAATAATGCTCGCGGTATTCTTTGACGACCTGCCTTTCACGCTGCGCACGCTTTATGCGGATTTCATTGGTAAGCTTCCGGATCTTTTCCTCTTCTTTATGGCCCTCGATTCGGTACTTGCCCTGCTTGAGCTGCGTGCGTTGTTTTTCAAGCTCGACAATCTCCGGGTCCGGCGGGAGGTTTGCCCATACTTCTTCGGGTACCATGTTCGAAGTGGCTCGAGGGTCGCGCGTAAGGCTTACGTGCGCGAACAGTCGAAACAGTTGACTCTCCTTCTCTTCCTCCAGGAAAGCATTCTGGAGGTCGAAGTTGGCGATCTCATTCAGGTAGGCGTGGTGAAATGTCACAAATTGAGGGTCATGGCGCATCATTTGGTCACGCACAGAGTCTGGCGCGTCTCCTGGAAGCGAAATCCGGTCAGCATGGTTCCCAAATCCGTATGAGTGTTGGCCATTTCTGCCATTCCATCCTGGGTAAGAGGAAAGCACGAAACGTACCGTTCGCAGCATTCGCGGCGCCTCTCCTGGCAAACCTAGGCGTCCATCTTTTCTCGTGTCCTGAATCGAGACTCTGCTGACCAATATCATCTCTGAGTTTGGAATACAGCATGGCCTCAGCTTCAGAAAGCGACGCCCCACGATACCGACGGAAAACCGGGATCTTCAATTTGGATGCCTTCCATCGGAGCGGAATGCACTGCTTGAATCGCGGCGGCTTCGATCTGAATATGATAGACGCGTTTGTCAAGCTCGGCGCATCAAATGCGTTGTCATACAGGGCGAGGGCGAGGATCGTAGAAATGGCACAGAAAAGAAGCTTCCTGGTAGGGGTGAAGTAAAAGATGGTCCTAAATAAAGACTGTCAGTTCAAACGACGTCTAGTTACTCGGTACCGGAGATAAATCACAGTGAGAACGTACGGCTTAGGTTTGTTATCAGCCCCCTTGTGATGAATGAACTTGATGGCCATGGCCGGTATGCACCGTCCAGTGACAGGGTGCCGCACGATCATCATCTGAATGTCTTCGTAGCAAAGGGCCTTGGGACGCCCGCGTCCCACAGTCTCTTGAGAGAGATGGCTTTGAAGCAGCTTAGAATCTTCATCCAGCGGCGGCGCCTGGTCTTCGTCATCGTCCGACGAAGAGGACTGGACAACTTTGCGACCGAAAAGCTTTTCGATAGAGCCATCTTTTGGCTTCTTCCGCTCGCCATCCACGAGCTCTGCGGGTCGCGCTCCGGTATAACACAAGATCTGGTAACAGCTGGCTAGCTGGATGCGGTGCCGTTCACCGGGGAATAGGTTCGTGTCAAACGCGATGTTAAACGTTAAGATAACCCGCAAGTTATCCACGTTAAGCACCGGCTTGCCATCGATGTTCGGCGGCCGGTGGCCGAAGCGAGGAACCAGGACGCATTTATAATACTGGCTGCGTATTAGAAGGGTTCACAGTTCGGGTCAAATAACCAGCTAGCTATGCCGACACAACAGGGTAGATAAACCGTCTACGTACCTTGTTTACTTCTTTGGCGTCATTCCGGTCCATGTACCGGCCGTTGACTGTTGTGTATAGCTGCTGGAATTGACGGATGTATTCCTCGCCGCTGCCCCAGGATTTAATTTTGTAGCGTTCGCAGACGTATAGGAAAAAATCCTGGGTCGTCTCGCGTTTAAGATTCTTGATCGATGCTTCCCAGTCGCCAACCTTCATATCGGTGCAATACCTGTACGGACAAGGTCAGAGATATAAGAAATTTGTGAGGGAGGTTTTAAAGGGCAGCTTCGCGTACCGTCTCCATTTATTGAGGATGCCGCTGATATTGATTTCGGTTTCCTCAGAGTATTTCGGCTTGATGAAGCGAACATTGCTCAACTGCGCCCGGTGAGCAGCATGCTGTTCAACCGAAAGCGTCGGCGCTTGCTTCGCGGCTCGGTTCTGCGCCTCTCGGGCGGTGAAGCGTTGAAGAAAGGCGGCGTGGTTTTCGTGCAGACTACCTACGCCCGCAGGCGAGAACGCGATCATCGGGTTGGCGGTCATTCGGTTGGGAGAGCGGAAGCGGGTAGGTGATCATCGACGGCGAGAGATGGAGGGACCGACTGTCTCGAGCAACGTAAATGGGGAGGAGGCCGAGGGAAGGCACGGAGACCATTGCTGCCATATATAGAGCAAAGCAGCCATGGCAGCTCGCGTCCGCCAACTTCGGGCGGTAAGGGATGGATCCATCGTGGATGATGGGGAAACAGGAATAGGACGAAGGATGCTGAAGTTGGACGTTCCGCTGGTGCAGGGGACCGAAACTGGACCCCAGGTGCAAGTGATCCCATGCGTAGGGGATCTGGCCAAGTACATAATACCTGCCCTCGACCTTTTGTCACGGTTTTCCCCGCGCTGCTGGTGCCTCCTAAAATGGCGACGCTTTCCGCCCAATTCGGCGGCGCTAGCAGCGCTTTCTCTCTTTATAGCGTAATAAAACAGATAAATATTTAATAATCGATTGAAATATCAACTGAATATAAGTTTCTTTTAAAAGAATATTTAAACTTTCCAAATATTATAATTACAGCCATATATTCTACAATTGAAATGCCGTCGTTAAATGTCATCTTTTCTTAATTTATATAAAAATCGTAATAAAATATATTTTAATTTATTTATTTCGTTATTTAATTATTCAATTTAATCGCTCATCAGAAATATGGATTTTCAATTTAACTGGGCGTATTACATCGTATATAATTAACATTAACTTGTTAAAAATTATATATTTAATTTTTGAAAACATTTTTATTATTTACAGCGTTTATACGAATTCTTTTTTAATGAAATCGATTAAAAGTATAATAATTTTGCTAAAATTCTAAATAGACCTTTTGTAATAATACGCAATTTTAAAAAATACTTATACCTTTTTAATTATTATTGGTATTAGTTATTTTGCAACGGCAGTAATTCTTTTAAAACATGATCTAAAATAATAATATATCACAAATATTCCATTTTTTACGTATAAAATTAACCTTTTTTAGTATTAATTCATAACATGATAACTCATAAAACTTAGAATATTTTATAAACATATTTCGTATATATTTCCTCGTTTTAAGAAAAATAAAAATATCTTTAAATTAATAAGCTAAAAAAGTCTTATAATATCTTCTTAAAATATTATTAATTATTCGTTAAAAATTATTATCTTATGAGTAAATGTCGTTAATATAATAAAATACTTAAATAATTCGTGTTTTATTTTAAAAACTAATTTTATTTATATTTTTTAAATTTCAATACGGTTATATCCATTTTTGAAGTCGAATATTGTAAACTATTTAAATTTAGAAAATCGAGTTTTTATTTAATCATTAAACGTATTAATATTTAATCTTTTACCCTAACATTGTTTAATTCTTAATAATTAATTACAAATCATGATTTTCAGTTTTTTTAAAATATAAAAAATATATACATAACTTGTTTATAACTTAGAAAATCGATTTTATTCTTTCTATAACCAATCTTCCAACTATTCTATAAAAACGAATAATCCGTTTCTATTAAAATTATAAATAAAATAAAACTTCGCTAACGAATCTTTTTTCAAAATTATCTTATAACCCTATTTATTATATTTTAATATTTTTCTATCCAAATGCTTTTTTAAAAAGCTGCTTAAATTTATAATATTATGCTAACGTATTAATTAAAGACCTTAATTATTCAAGCTATAATTCCAAATTATCGCTTAATTATCGAAGTTTTGCTTTAATAATAATAATAATAATATCTTATATTTTTCTTTAACATCTATTTTCTTTTTTATATCTTATCTCTTTAAATAATAAAGTATCTATTGTATTCTTGTACCTACATTTATTATTACCTCCAATCAAATATTAAAATCATAATTCTCCAAATTTTGAACATAGATAAAATATAAAATGAACTTTATTTAACTAATTCCTTTACTAATCACAATTTCGTAGTAACATATCTAAAATAATCGTGAAATTATATTATAATTCTAAAATAAAAGGATATCGAAATTAACCATTTAATATCGGTCTTTTTCAAAAATCTCGAAATAATTAATTTCGCGTTTAATTTCTCCGATATCGTAAACAAAATTATAACATTTAGTATTTATCACTATATAAAATTATAATTTATATCTCTATACCAATTTAAACTTCTTAACCATATCTAATATAATATAATTTCCGTCTAAAATTTCGCAATTTCCTATTACAGTATACCAATACGTTCTAATTCGTATATCTAAAATAATAAGATTATTAGCGGCTTCTATCGTCGCGTTTAAAGCTCTTTTTAAACATTTCTTCTAATTCTATAACGTTTCGTTATCCTACGGCGTTTTTATAAATAATCTTCTCTTTTTAAGTTCGTTATAATTTTATTTGTTATTAAATAAATTATTTTTATATAATATATAACATTCTATTAAACCTTTTATAACTCGTTATTTTTCTAAAAAAATTTCTATCTAAATTATCGAATTTCCTTTTTTAAAACCTATTTTTTCTCAAGATCTATAATAAATACCAACTAAAAATAAAAATCTATATTAACTTTCCAATAATACTTTTCGACGGTTCGCTAAATTAATAATTACACTAAATATAAAAACAAAATGCTTTAGCAAGTATTACTTTTTTAACTAACTCTATAAAGTTATTTATTTATGAATATCGCTTTAAAAATAATAATCTAGAAATCACGGTATTATCGTTTATTTAGTTTGCTATTTCTGGTTCAATTTCAAAAAAAATCGAACTTTTTCTTATATATACCTAAAGTACGTTAATACATACATTTCTTCTCATTATTATATATTAAGTGTTTCTATCGTTAGTAATATATTACGTATATTTTAGTATATTAGTAAAAGTTTCCAAAACAAATATTTCTCGTTTATTTCTAATATTCCTTTAACTATGTCTTAAAAATATTTCGTTATTCTTTAATAACCTTTTACGTCAATTTCTTGGCTTTTTGCTTTTCTTATCGAATTTCTTATCACAATAATATTATTTCGTATTAGATTTAAATTATATTTATAACCTTTTTATTATCTTTTGTATTGTTTTAAATTGTTTTTTAACTATTAATATTTTCTGTTTTATTGTAATTTCTAAGTAAAAAATATTTATAAACCCTATAACCTTTTTTTTCGGTAAATATAACACTTAACTTAACTCTAATCCTTTTTATAAATAATTTAAAATTCCATATATTCTAATTCCATATCAGAAGCTATAAATAATATTTTTCGATTTTCTTTCTAATTAACCGTTTGACCTTTGTACTTTAAAGCATATTATCCTTTTTTCTTTATACGTCGTTTATATAATCTATTATCGATTTTAATTTCTTTTTTAATATATTAATCTAAAGTCTTCAATTTTAAAAGCTTAATATTTTTATTGTTTACGTTATCCTTTAATTCTTTATAAAATATATCAATTAAATTAGCGCCTTTATTACCTCTTTATTCTACCTTAACTATGAAATTCCTAAAAATAATAACCTATTTCGAAACGAACTGTCACGGTACTAAGTACTAAGTGACACCTCGAAGGTATAGAGCGGAACAAGACGGTCAGTGCTCGAGCTGACAACGTTCCACTTTTAGTGGTGTGATAGCTATGCCCTTATTCTCGTGCCGTAACACGAACCCGTTTTACTTAAAACGCAAAATTTACCACGCAACAGTACGTTTTTCGTCCGGAGTTTCAAAATTAACTTTTAACTTTTTTTTAAAAAAAAATTTACATAATCAAAACCATTTCTAATAACCTTTTTCGAATCGGCCTTAGCGTTTTCAAAATAATCTCTCATAATTAATTCGAACTAATCTAAAACGTCTTCTATAAAAGAAATTACCATAACAAAAATTCTATTCGCAAATTTTACTAAATCTTAAAAACAAAAATATACTCATACTAAATAAGAAAACTTTACATATTTTTCCGCTGTAAAGCTAGAATCTTTTCGCTTTATATCGTAATATAACGATATATATCGAAATAATTACCACTTATTTTACAAACTATTAATCTAATTTTTCAAATTTCTTAATTTTGCCCTAAAATTAAACAGTAACAAAAATTACCTAAGTATTAATCGACATTTTAAACAAAGAAATAGTACTTAAAATTAAACGATATTACTAACTAAAATTTTATAACGTATAACGGTTATACGATGTAACTAATTATTAAACCTGAATCGTACAGATTTATAATAACAGAAATATCGTAAAAGTTTAAATAATAAATATAATAATTTTATTACGTTTCGTAATACTAAAAATATTTTTAAATAATAATATCTTATTATAAATTGATATTATTTATACTATAAACATAATAAACGTATATAATTTACTGTCGTTATTATTATTTCTTCTTAGTTAATAAAACCTTACTATATAATAACTTAATAATGATTAATTATACTCAATAAATTTCTACTAAATACCTAGTTACGTAACTCGGATTATGTGATGATATGCACAGCTAGTCCTTATAAGGTGGATTAAGGTGTTCAAACCCCAATTGGGGGTTTGGAATTGCTGACCTTTTGGTATTGTGGCTAGCGTCGCACCTTCGTTATCTCACAGATTAACGTAACCCCTTAATTCTAATTTGACCGTTTCTGCAAGCCAAACTCGGTAATAGCTCGTAAAAAGTTATAAAGTTAAAAACTCGAAATAAAAAGTTTAAAGTATTTTTTCAAAAAGATTACTTATATATTAAATAATCTAAACCGCCAATATGCCTAACGAACAGTACGAGAAAAAAGAAGATATTGTTTAAGGGAAATTTCGAATTTTTAGTTCCAAAACAAAAAAAACTATATTACTTTTTTAAAAATAATTGTTCTTACATTAAACGACTTAAAATATTAGTATGCGAAAGAAAAGACCCGCAAGAAACAGGTATTTCGTATGCAGAAAATTATAAAATCGCAAATTAAATACGGAAATATTATACTGCATTCCGAAAAGGTTATTCGTATTATAAATGATTTGGATTGCTAATACGCCGAAAAAATCGCTTATCGGAAACGAATATTTCGTGTACAGAAAAATAATAATTTATTTTTTCGAAGCGTTAAAGTTTTATTATTTTTCGAAAAAATCGCTTATATAATAAATAAACCAAGCTGTTAAAATATCAAAAGAAAGGTTCGTTAAATAAAAGGCCGTTATTTGCAAAAAGCCATAAAACGATAATTCTATTATAAAAAAGTTATATTATTTGTCAAGGTTATTAGCCGTAGGTTAAATAAATTAAACTATTTGTTTGTCGAAGATAGATTGTAACGAAACTAAAAATATTATTTAATAAAGTTTATAGAATAACAGCCGTAAAGTGGAAAACTTAAAGTGCCTTTTAAGAAGATCGTCCGTATATTTAACGATTTAAACCAACAACACGCCGAATACTAGACCAGTCGGTCCCACCAGGCTTACCAGGTTCGCCGAAGCTGCTAAACCTCTCGGGGCCTTTAATTTCCCTAAAGGGCGAATGCTTCCGAACTTGTACAACAACTAGCCCCCTCTGAGCCGACCTTTTCTCCTTTACAAACGCCGCGTTCCTGTAAGCGCCGTAACGCACAGCAGGAAGGACTACTAACTTTACCATTCTTTGCGCCCGGACGTTCTCGGAAAAGCCTTCGGCTGCTGCAGCACGAGATTATCCAGCTTTAGCAGCGATACGTCGACGCGATTTTACAGCATTAAGAGTCTTACTTTTACATTAAAATGGATGCATTATTATTAAAATCTTGATGCAAAAAATCCTTTTCTTTTTTTTAAGTTAAAATTTCGAAATCGTTTTATAAGTTTTTTATCGACGAAAGTAATTTATTTATTCCTTTTTATATAGTTTATTATAAAAATACCCGTTAAACAAGTTTATTAATACTTAATAAAGTTATTATTTAATTCCTATATCGGTATATATTATGACGGTTTTTTAGAAATGCAAAAATTATTTTTTACTAGATAGTAGTAATAGGATCGATATTTATTTTAAATATTATAACGGATTTAAAAAGAGAAGTTATTAAAAGTTAATTCGGTTAATAATATAGATATCGGGTATAAGTATCGTTATTTTAATAAATTCGATAATATTTTTTTATTAAAAAAACAATAATTATTTTTTAAACCTTTTTCAGTTATATTACGAAGTTGTTACGGATCTCCGAGCAGACCCGTTCTTGAGGCCCCAGGGCTGCAGAAATGGAAAAAGCTCCACACTCTAAGTCACGTGACTTAGAGTGATCTAACTGATCTATTAGATCACACAGATCACTGTGATCTAGGTGATCTAACAGATCCAAGAGATCAGTATCACACCAGTAGAATGGAATGAGATATAAGACTTCAGGTTTCCTATGTGAATAGCCACCTACTTAGTTTTTCGTTTCTTAGCTATCAATCTAATCTCTCAATCCAGAGGCAACTGCACCGTTCTCTAATTGAGGGAAGAGTCTTTAAATCTCTTTAACGAACAGACCATTGAATCATTCCTCGCCCTATTGTTACCTGCAAATCAAGACCCCATTTCGGATACTGCTCATACCTCCAGGTGGATGTATGACAGGTTCGTTACAGAAGTTTACTATTAATAACAAAATATTTTCGAATGTTAATAGCAGGAAATACGTTAAAGGTTATATTATTATATTTTCGAATAATCTAAATAATTTAGTTATTACGATATTCTCTTATTTGTTTTTTAAACAATCAAAAATACTGATATTTTTTAAAACGATGTTAATAAATTCAATCCGACGAAGGTAAGAATTTTCGTTTAAATACGCAAACTTTGCGTAATCGCCGCCTTTTTATAATTTTAAAGGAACAATTTGCTGTACAAATATATTAAAATCGATTTAAATAAAATTTAAAGTTAGTAACGTATAAAAAGCTGAATAGTTTTAATCGTTTTTATAAGATAGATATAAAAAAAGAATTTTCTGCCGTAAAAAGAACGTATATAAATTTTATCGTCTCGTATATCGATTATGGATTAAAGAAGAATAGTTTTACAAACATTGAAAAACTTTTTACCTTTTTATAAGCCGATCTCAGTGACGATATTAGCCTAAAAGTTGGCAATATGGCGACGAAACAGCCTTATTTATTATCTTAAAATCTCTATACATTTGATTTTAATGTAAAGAGTATTGACTAAAATAGTAATATCGTATATAAGACATTACCGTTCGGTGTATTCCTTTTAGACGAGCCGGCCGCTTTCGTTAAAATTAATAAGCTATTTTTTTCTCGCTAAAGTTATTTACAAAAATCGGATTAGTGTAACGAACCTGTCATACATCCACCTGGAGGTATGAGCAGTATCCGAAATGGGTCTTGATTTGCATGTAACAATAGGGCAAGGAATAATTCAATAGTCTGTTCGTTAAAGAGATTTAAAGACTCTTCCCTCAATTAGAGAACGGTACAGTTGCCTCTAGATTGAGAGCTTAGATTGATAGCTAAGGAGCGAAACTAAGTAGGTGCTATTTACATGAGAGACCGATTCATTATATATCCCAATTCTCAAGGTGAGTGTGCCGTGGATCTATGTGATCTATGTAATTTACGTAATCTGGTCCAGATCACTTAAATCACCTAGATCAACTAGATCACCTTAAGAGCCAGGCTTCCCTGTCCGGGGTTTAGCCGTGACAGGTCCGCGCTAGGCCTTAAAGGTTAGTCTCCTCGAGGCAGGAACCCCTGTTCCTGTAACAATTAGACAAGGCGATAATTTTGAACTTTTTGCTATAACTATCCGTATTGCAAAAAATCGACCGTTTATCTAAATCGAACGTAATACAAATTTTTTAAATAACTTGCACAAAGATTGTTTTTACGAATATTTCTGAAACTTTTCCGATAACAAAACGGTGGCCTTAAAGCATTAAGCGAATAAAATGATAATTTATATTACGTTTCGAAAATTATATAACGTAATGCGAATTATTCGTTTAATTAGTAAGATAAATTTATGTTGCAATAATGTTAAAAAAATTTAATATTTATTGTGTTATTTATCTTTTGATTTTTAATATTTTCTGTTAATTTATTAATCGCCGGTGTATTTTAATCCGTATAATAAAAGTTTTTTTTGTAAATTAAAACGCGTTTATAAAAATTTAATAGTGGACCGCTTAAAAATAACCGAAAATATGATACGAAAAATAAAAATTATCATAAATTCGAACGTTTCGTTTTTTATTGAAAAGTATTTATATTTAGTTATATATAACCTTTTTTTGACGAAATTCGATTTTTAATACGAAAAGAATAACAAATAACAAATATATAAATCAGTATATATGCTATTTCAATTATTCTTAACCTTAACGATATTAATAATCCGATTAAAATATTGTTTTTTATTAATAGGTTTTACGAATATAATACGGCAAAAAAAACTGTTGCCGATTTTCTAAAAAAGTACGACAAATTCGCTGTTAGTATTATAAACTCGGTTAACGCCGTTATCTTTTTTGGAAGTTTTTCTATTTTTCGAAAAAATACGTTAAAACTGGCTAAAAATCAATTTTCGAAAAAATTGTTTATCGTTATTTTAGGATGAAAACGAATAACTGAAGCAGTATATATTTACATAAATTACTTCAATTGGAAGGTAATATAAGAATACCGTTCTTAATTAATAATATAGAAAACTTCGAAAAAGAAAAATATCGGATTTAAATAATTCGATATTTCGATAGAGTATTTCATAAATATTTAAATAAAAAAAACTGGAAATTCTCTTCGAAAAAAATATTGATCAATTCGATCTAAGAAATAATATGTAATACCTAGGTTTTTGCAGTAACTTTGAACTTTAAATCTAATTATATTTCGTATTATTACAAGATTTATTTCTATACGTATATTTATATTAAATACTTTTTAAAAACTCTTCTTAGTAAAAGTATAAATAAGTATAAATAAAATATTTATCGATTTAAAGTACCGTAAAATATTATTTAAAAATCAGATTTACAAATAACGATTTACATAAGATTCGGCAAAATTATTTGTTTGTTAATCGGTATAATAAAATAATAATTATTAGCTTTCGACATATTTATAATGTTTTATATTATAAATTGCGTTATTAACTTAAATACATTTCAATAAAAATATACTATTTGCATTATCAAATCTTTTCCATAATTTCGTAAATTTATAACATTAAAATAAAATAACTTAAATCTCGTTAACCAGAACGCCTGGCGGTAGATTATAATTAACAAAAACCGCCAATTTTTAATAAAGATAATTAATCTAATCTTTTCTAAAAAATATCTTTTAGTGATAAAGGCTTATAATTATCTGCTTAATTATTAAACGGATTTTACAAACATATCGTATAAATCTTTTATTAACTTAATTATATTTTTCGATATTAAATATATCTCCGTTACTGGCTGGAGTATAAAACGACGTCGAAAAATCATCGAAAACGGTATTATTTTAAAAAGGCGGCCGGATAAGGTTATGTTTAAATATTTACGTATACTGGAGTCCGGTTCTAAAAAAATATGTATTTTTACGATTATATATCAATAATTGCCTTATAGCGTCGTCGAAATCGAAATAAAAATAAAATTTATATAACTTTAAAAAAACCTTTAAAATATTAGAAATACATTTAGAATTTCGCTAACTCCTTAAATACGCGGTATCGATTTTTAACCATTTATTAACGATAATTATATAAAGAAATATCAGATATATTTTAAACGATACGTTTTTATTATTCTATTCTTTATTACTAATCTAGCTTTAATAATTTATATAATAATTTGGCTCTTTATTTCGCCTTATTCTTGCTATAAGAAAACCTTTTTTTCGAAATATCAGATTATGTTATCAGTATATGGTCTAATTATGTAATTACGTTTTTTTCGTGTTTGCGGTCTTATATCTTACATATTACTCTTTTTAAAAAATCGACCGAAAATATTCCTAAAAACGTAAGGCTTTAGGCTAGCCGGTTAAAAAATAAGGATATAATAGATATATATTTCCTTCTGGATAAAGGCGATTACAGTCATAAATCCGCCATAGCAGAACATTATCAAACTTATACGACTCTTCTCCAAACTTTTCGAAATGTTGTACGAGATTTCGATGCAATAAGGGACTTCTCCGTTTTGTAAAACCTGATCCGAGACCTTTGCCCGAAGAATCCGGCAAAAGATAGCCGGTCTTTCGTTCAACGTTACGACGATTTCTATAAGCAAATTCGCCATTATCAAGATAGCCTCTTGTTTCGGTATCCGATTCCTTCTGGAGAAGACGTTCAGGCGGCGGCAAAGGCCCAGTATATGCTGCATCTCCGGATGCTTAATGAAATAGAGGGTGGTTTCCAAGGCGAGACAACCCTTATTAGTAACGCTGATATCGACGATCTGCTTATTCGATAGTGTAATACGGAAGTTCTCATTCCGAAATAATTGAAAAACTCGGCCGTATAAAGTCCTCGAATATTTATTAAAGTCGGCTCTATTAAAGAATTCGTAAAACTGAGACTTCTTGCCGTTTCCAGCTATACGCTTAATATTACGACGATGATCATCTCTTAGAGCTGGGTAAAGTATTTTGTTATTGTATAAAGAAAAAAAAGAGAGAAATTATCCTGCAAGCGCGTAACGCTTGCGTATATATCGCGAAACGGCAGCTTAGGTAAGCCGTTTTATTGATGCCGTAATAATAATTTTCCCTTTTTAAGGTAATTATTTCCAATGGTTAAAAAGAAAAAAAGAAAAATTATAAATATTTTTATTAAATTCGAACCTTAGTATATCGATAGTATATTAATTGTCGTATATCATTATTATAATGATTGGGTATTTACGCTATATAGCTAAAGAAGAACCGCGGCGATAACCGAGTGGTAAAGTTATTATATAGAAAAATGTATAATATTAGTTTCAGTCCGGAAGTTATAATAATGTCGTACGAAATATTATTGGTCCGATTAGATTTTGCCGCATTCCCTTTTTACCGTTTTCGTAATATAAATACTAGATTTTTCTTTAACCTTTAGTTTTTTTAGACACGTTATATTATTAATACTGTAATACCGTTATGGTTTTTTTCGTATTTTTTTTATTAATTTTTCGTCGTTTTTATATTTATCGTTTTATATTATTTTTTATTGTCATAATAATATTCTTTCGATTTTATACTATTTAGGTGACGTCTCTGTACGCGAAACGGCTTTATACAATTTATTTTAAATATATTTTTTAAATTACGATCGTAGTGTTAGCGAACTACCTCTTTTTTGTTATTATTTATATTTCTAGCTCAGGAAAAATATTTTTTTATTAAATTCTGAAACGTTTATTAATTAATAAATTTTATACGTTCTAGTATTATTGTTGTGGTTATATAAACCGGTTATTATGTTAATTTTATAATGTGTAACCGGCGAAAAGTATTTAAATTAATTTTTTAAATATGTACTTTTTTATTAAGTTAATTTTTATTTCTATATTAATTACGATCACGACGCAAAGTCGATTTTCGACAACGACGGCAATAAGACAAATATGTATTTTGACAGTTACTGTCAGAAACTTTATAGAGCGGTATTTCGATTTTAAACCGCTTTCGAAACGGCTAAAAAGTTTTATTATATCGCTTTTAATATAACGAGTGCGTAAAAAAGTATTATTTTAATTTTAATTACGTTATTAACGTTGCGATATAACAAAATAAAATTTATTATTTTTCGTAAATCGTTATCAGCCGGGCTTTAATATAAGCATATAATATCTACTTCATGAGTAATATCATAAATATATCGAAATATGTATTTTTAATAATACGATATTAATGTTGTAGTAATAAAGTAATATTGAAATAGTTATATAAAAAATTCAAATATTATTTAATTATTAATAATAAAAGATATTAATTATAAATAATAATTAAATAGGTTTTTTAAATAGAAGTTATGTTATATTTTTATTATTTTTAATATATTACTATTAATATCGTAGCGTTATGACTTCGTTAATTTAATAAAATATTTTCTTGCTTATATTTTACGTTATTATTCGTTACTATTTTTATAATATTAAAAATTAATCGAAGGATTTAAATTTATTAAAATTACTGTTATAGAATTTAATTATATTTATATCATATTTTTTCAAAGTTCGTAACCGGTTTTTAAGTTAATTAATACGAATAAGGTTGTTTTATTATGTATTAAAAATTATATTTAATATCCCACGTAAGCTCGCGGCGTATATAAGCTCACGACACGTTTTTTAGCACCTCGTAATATCCAATCTAAATAACTTAATTACAACATTTCGAATTGATTTAAAATAATTGCATTCTTTATCGTTAACTGTAATTATAGCTCTAAATCAAATATACTTATTATATTAAAATTTGTTGCAGACGTATAATATTATTTCTTTTTTTAGCTGTTCTATAACTATATGTGTTTTTAATATCTTTAAATCAAAATTATTCTTATTTCGAAAATATTGAAGCTGATTAAAAGAAAAACGATTACAAATCGAATTCCGAATCTATATACGTATGTCACGGCACAGAAGAACAAGAGTCTAGCCATTACACTACCAAAAGTGGAACGTTGTCAGGTCGAGCCCTGACCGCCTTGTTCTGTCCTATATATCTACAAGGTGCCACTTGGGACTGTGACAACGTAAGAATTTTTAGTCCGGCTTTAATACGTAAAATATATTCGCGAAATACGTAATATTGGGCTTTGTTGTAAGGCGCGTTATAAGGTTATAGGGTAAGGCTGTAAGGTTTGTTATAGAGCACATTCCGAAGTTTATCGTAGAATTTGTTGTAAGATACGTTACGGTTGATTTGTAATAATTTAATTTAATACAATTAAAACATTAAAATAAACGTTTTTAATAAAACAATATTTGTTATTAAAAGATAAATAAATTTTTTTTCGCTGGTAAAAAGGTAATACTAAAAAATGCTGATCATAATAGTTAAAAATAGTCGATATAAAAATTTAAAAGAAAACAAATAGCAAAGTAGCGACCGCAATAAGTCTTAATATAATGCGTATATTTGATTGAACGCTGTAAATACGGTTAGCGACAGAAAATACAGTTGATTTAAATTAATTAAAAGTATTGTAGTTCAGTTATTTGAATTGGTTGTTGCGTTTCTCGAAAGTTGCTCTCATCAACCCCAGTCGCTTACCTAACCCATCGTCGCCTTTACTCAGGCATTACTCAGGAATTGCTCAGGTACTACTCCGGACACCTCAGGGAGGTAATCAAAATTGGTTTAGATAACGAAATAATATTATGCAGGCCAGTGGAATTCCGAAAATGCGGAATGCCAACTTTTCGCGAGGGCTGTGACAGGGGAGCCATTTTCGGCCACCTAGAGGGGTACAGAAAAGAGGCCCTTGATAACCTATGAAAATCCGCCTAGAAATACCATAAAACCCAGTTTCGAGCCTTTTTCGATATGCATCGTCGTTAAGTTCGATTTTTTAATATACCTATTAATTACGTAATAATTATAAATCTTCTTTATAACAATTATTCTCTGTTTAAATTGATTATATAGTGTATCGTTATTTTTATTAATATTTTAACCGATTAATATATATATATTTATTTTTTAATCTTTTACTTATTGTAAGGGGCTGCATACGCAGTAGCTAAGGATATGGGCCACAACAGGTCTATTGAGAAATCTAGGGAACAGCTAAGAAGATGCGTGGAAGCAGCTAGCTATATATACGGGAGCCACGGGATTAGCGTTACGCTAATCCCTCTACTAGGGCCCTTGGCCCGTGACACTTATTATTCGATTTTATTTATTTATATAAAAATTATACTGGAAATAAATAAAAAAAGATAACAAAAAATAAAAACAATATACTGAAGAGAACGGTTTTAATAATAACGATATAAATATCGATAATAATTCCGTTTTACGGAATATTTTAAATTAAATTAAAAGGAAATATATTATTTAAATAAAAATATAACTCGAATAAATCGTTTTTATACATTTCTTTTTATTTTTAAAATAAATTAAAATAGTTTTAAATTATTAAAAGATACACCGTAAAATTATTTTATATAAATTAACAATAGTAAAGTATTTTATCGAATTTATTAATATATTCGTTATAAACGCATTTAATTGCGACTGAAAGATTGTTATTTAAGTTTTTCGAAATTATTTGCAATATTTTATATTTACTTAAAATTTAAAAAATTTAAAATTTTTAACGTCGAAACTTCGCATAAAATCTATTATTAATATATATCTTTTTAATAATATTATAATATTTTAATTTATCAAATTATTTATAAAACAATATATTAAAAATCCGTTATAAAAAATAGATATATTTAGAGTTAAATAATTAAAATTTTACTATATTTTTAAAAATTATATATAGATAAAAAATAATTTTAACAAAACAATTAATATAAATATATTTATCAAGTATACCCGCTATTTATCAATATTAAGTTAAAATATTATATTTTAACGTTAATTAAATTAAATAAAATTAATAATCACTTAATTCGAAAACACTAAATAAAAATGTATAAGATACAATTAATATTATATGTTATAAAGTCCAAAAACTTTAATTAATAACTGTAAAATACGGAAATATTAATTGTTTAAAAAAGCAATAACCCGGAATTACGGTATAATTTCGAGTGAAAATTTGTAAAAGAAATATATGATAAAAAACTATAAAAATAAATCTAAACATATTTTTTAAAACTTATTACTTTATAATTAACGAATTTACTGAATATATATGAATTTATATTTTATATAAACTTTTGCTGACTTAATTCTTTATCGTTAATGTAACATTTTTTATATTTATAACTTTTTTATTTTAAAGATATTTTTAAAAAAATACCGTATTATCTAATAAAGTTTGGTTATTAAGTTATTATCAAATTAAAAATATTACGTTTTCGAATAAATTAATTATGTCCTTTATTTATTTATTTATTTTTAAAATAATATCGGTAAACGGGTTAATGAAAAAGATTTAAACTGGTTTTATATTTAATAATTAATTTAAGGAAATATTATTTAAAGTGAATATAGAATTCCCGGTAATAATATATAATATACGTTATAAGATCTTAATCTAAGTTATAAGTAAAATTCTAATCTGTTTCGTTATATTTATAATTAATTATTTTAAATCTAAATAATAATTATTTAAAAAACTAAATTCCTAAAAATTACCGCATATACGAATTAAATAACTTTTGCGAATAATTATTTAAGCTTTATAATTTTTGTAAACGGTTTACGGAATTTTTTAAAACTTTTTTTTCGAAACGATTAAGTCGAAAATTTCCGCTTTAAAACCGTTAAAAAAATTCCGAAACTTTTTCGTTTTTGCTCGCAAAAACATAAAGTAAACTGAAATAAAAAAATTATATCGCAATATTAAAAATATTGAAAAATTGTGTTTCGAAATAAATATTATTAAAATATAAATTGCTATTTATAAGTTAAATTTAAAACGGAATAAATTTTACGAACGGAAATACATATTTAAAAGAAGTTTAACAAAATTCGTCGTACTTAAAATGTGACGGCTAGGCGGTTTAACCAACTATTAAACCTAAGTCGTACGGGTTTATGTTGGCAGGAGTATCGTGGGATTCTGAACAATAGATACAGTAACGTGTCACGTCTCGTAATACCAAGGGTGTCTTGGGTAACGATGTTGTATTGCAAGCTGAAGCTATCTAAACTATGGAAATAGTGAGCGTATATATAGTGGTTCTTGGTATTACTGCTCATCTCTGATCAACTGTGCTCAGCGAATTCTTGCTGAGCAGTGTTACAGGCTAGAGCCTATAGGACAGCTCGGGCTTACGGAGCGAGCTCCTTAGCCCGAGCTCACCCATATGTATATAGGGAGCAGCCACCTCGCTGGTGGCTAGCTGTTTCTCCCCTTCCCTCCTCACCTTGAATATAAACCTTTGTTGGGCCGTGCCTCCGTTCAACCTACGCATTGTGCCCGTCACAAGCAGTTGCTCAGTGCTGATCAGTTGTGCTCAGCAGATCTTTGCTGAGCACCCACCACGTGACCTGAAAGGTGGTCCGTGTCATCCTCGTTGACCGTTTCCTGAGGCCGGAGCTTGTCAGGTCGTAAAATAAAAGCAGATATATTTATCGGAACCCAAAAGGATTTTCCATATTGACTAAAACCGTTTATAATTTAATCGTTTTCGTTATATAATACCAAAACGCAAATAATTTTTAAAAACGTTATTTTGAATTATTCCGTTACGGAATTATAAAGATATATTAATTATTAAAAACTTTTACAAAATTACGTATTAACTGTTTTTCCAGCTAATTAAATAGAAATATCCAATACTTCATTAAAATATAAAAATTAAAAAATAAGAACAAATTATTAAATTGAATTGTGTTTTTCAAATTAATCAATTATTAATTTACAATATTTGATTTAATATTAGATAAAAATATATTTTCAAATATTCTATAATTTTTATAAAACAATTAATACATTTATTAATTTTTGTTTTATATGCAACTATTTAATAATTGGTCGAATAATATGAGAAAGTTATTGTTGTAAGTATATTAATAAACGTGTATTACCGCTTTATTATAATTCAGTTAAATTTTGCCGTGCCGTTATTTATTTCGAAAAATATATAATTTGTATATATAACGAATATTTTTCTGTTGGCCGGCAATTATACGGGTTTCAGAAATAAATAAGCTGGAAAAAATATATAAACTATTACTTTCAAATATTTATAAAAAGCTTTGAAAAAATAATTTTATTTTCGTATTTTAACCCGCATTATTTCGCGCATGTATAATTCGAAACAAGATTTCTAATATTATTTCCAAAATATTTACAGTTATTTTCCGTACAAATTCAAGATTAAAATTATAAATAAAAGAAATATTTTCGTATATTCGAAAAATAGTAATATTGCGAAAAAACGGTATTGTATCGGAGTCGAAGTAAATAACTTCGATATACTATTAACCGAAAGTTCAAAATTAAAAAGTAAACTTAATTTGTTTTTTTAAATTTTTTTGAAATCTGATTTTATTAATTTGGAAATAGAAATCAACTTATTTTACGTTAATACGTTATTATCGCCATTTTTCGATATCGACAAAACTTTTCAAAAGAAATATTTAATAATTATATTAATTTTTACGTTTTTTAATATTATTAATACCGGAAACCCCGGCTGTAATAAGCCTACGTTATACTTATCCTGTTATTTTTCTACGTTTCTATGCTTTAATTTTAACGATAAAAATTCCGCCAGAAATAAACCGTATTTGATAAATGTTATCGTATTAAATTACGGCAATTATCAAATTTCCCAGGTTACTCTAAAGGAAATATATATTGGAAATTCTTTTAATACCCAAATAACGTTTTTCGAATTATTTACCTTTGCGGCTATAACGCATAAAATTAAGATATGCTTGAACTAAAATTTATGCCAAAAAAATAGCCGAAAGTATACAAATTTCGAAACGGCCTATTATAATTATAAAAATAATATATTTCGATTTGCGCAGTAATATTACGCTTTAAAAGTAAGTAAGGCCTGACGATTAAAAACGGTAAGCCGGTTTACTGTAATCGATAAGAAAAATATATAGAAAACCGAAGCGTTCTTTGCAAAATAGCAATAACGAAAAAAATTATATATCTTATAAAATGGAACGGCTTTTTTTAATAAGAACAATACGTGAGAAATACCTACCAATATAAATGCCGAACTTGTTAACAAATTTAATAAAGTTTATCGAGATTACAAAAAAAAACTATTTGGGTATAGAATTACTTAATAAACGGAAACGTTACGAGAAGGTCGAATATTATGTAAAATAAAAACGCCGTCTCGATAATGAAAATTCTTAGGAAAAAGAATCGACTATAAGCCGGCAGCGTATTAGAGAATTCGAAGCGAACAGGACGAAAATAAAGTAATATTCGAAATAAGCAAAAAGCTATTATATAAAATTCGAGAAAAAACCAATTTACTTTATAATTAACGCTTAAGTTTTTATTGTTATATCTGCAGGTAAACCTTTTTCCTCATAATTCGGCCCGTTTTACTTTAATATATAATAATTCTTTTCTTGCAATTAATAACGTTTTTATACGGTTAAAAAGGCCCAAAAATAAATGCCTATCGAAACGTTAATTTTTGGCCGCCGTTTATTTTTAAAGGCTAAAATATTATTGTCGATAAGTTTTATCAGGGTTTTATCTAATAAATTCCATATGCGCTAAGATATATCTAGTCGCCTAGGGACAAAACGAAACTTTCTCCTATTTCCTAAACGAAATATTAAATTTTAAAAATTAAACATCATAAACCACGATATCTCTGTTCATAATAACCATCTTCATCGGCGAGTCAAGGCCAAGAAGACAATAACTTCCAATACCAAGGGCGTTGGGCTGGTTGGCGTGAAGACAAGTTTTGGACATCAAGGAGACCGACCTTTCGGAACACTACTTTCCCCCAACCCCCACCATGTCGCCCCGCGACCGATACTGTACCTCGTCCGCCCGCATACGTTAACTTTGCTCGACTTAAGACGGCGACAAGGCTTCGCACACTATATGTAATGTAATATTAGGCGTTTTGGTGATCGCAGGATTGAATTGAATTAAACGTTAACGCATACTAATTGGAGGTGTTTCTAGCGAACATTTATGGTGTTTATGTAGGACGAACGATAACTGTCAGATATAGGGGATATCAGTTGCGTTGTTGTATTCAGCTAATTGCGTGCGTTCTCGCAACGCGTACCACTTTTGCGTAGCTTAGCAACGGAGTATATATGTTCCGATCAGAAGGTGACCTTTCCGTATTTGGTGTGCTATAGCACACCTGGCTAGCTGACAAATCTACAGAACGGAACCCTCTTTCGCACAACTACAACTCAGGCCTCGCTGGCTCGTTACGGGGATTTGGGATTTGATTGGTTAATATTTAGCGTTGTGGAGCAGTACTTGAGTGACTTTGAAGAAAGTGGGAAAACGAGCCAGGGAGGCCTGAGCTAGCTGAGGTAACTTTTGGGACCCGATGATCGATGCTGCGAGCTTATCTTCGTTGGCGAATGAATGTTGAACGACTCCCTTTTTAAGGGGCAACGTAGCAGCAAGCTCTTTTTTGTCCTGCTGCCAACTCGGCTCAGGCGCTGTTCGACCAAAACGGAACCAGATAACGGCCGTCCAGTGTTAAGTCCGTTTATTGACTTGACTGGGGAGAACGAACTGGTGACCAAGTGAACTTTGTCGGAGCATTGAAATACGGGTGGAGGAATTGGCTGATATGGATACTTCCAGGTGGGCACAATATCCTTGTAGTACTAGGGCCGTTATCGAACTTGTTTCATAAAGTACTCATGCGGAATTATGACCTCCGTTCTTGTTAGAAAACTTACAGGTGTTTGGCGTCGCATTTTATTAAGATGGGAGTGGTTAGGGCCATGCTATATTTTTTTAACGCGACGGCTTTATAAGAACGTAATTAAGGCAAAAGATTAATTATATCGAATTCGATTATTTAGATTAATAACGTAATTATTCTAAAAGAGATATTGTGAATTGGTAAGGTATATTCGAGAAAAAAAAAGCATATATATATATATATATAAAAGAGCAATTTAAGAAATTATAATTGCAGTTTTTAACGGTATGGATTTGATTATATATATTTTTTCTATTATTTTAAATATAACGATTAATATATTACGATCGAAAATTCAATTAATCTAAAGAACCTTAAACAGGCGATATAACGTTATTAACGATATAAGTTTAAAACGAATTAAATAAAATTAAAATTAAAATAACATTTTTAATATTTTCTTCGATTTTATTAATAATTAATTTTTATTTTATTTTTATTATCTTATATAATTAAGATTACGAACGAATAAAAAAAATTCGTACGTCTAGCCTTTTTTTAGAAGATATTTTTATTTTTAATCGTTTAAGTTTAATAAATATAAAACGGATATATATACACTAATTTGTTATTTGTTTATTTGGTAAAATAATAATTTCGTTTTGTATAAGCGTTATTTAAGATATATAATTTTTTTAATTATATTAATATTAAAATAACCCGGTTTCGGAAATAATTACTTTGAATTCGAAACGCATCTAAAATACGGCATTACTGGAATATAAAGAATCGGAATCGCTAATAAGACTAAAATAAAAATCGTTACGTAAAATTCGCTTTAATTACTGTAAAATTAATATATTTGTTATAAGTTATCGCGTTATATCTAGAAAGGTTAATAAGTTAAAATCAAAACATAATTAAAACTATAAAATTAGATAAAAATAATCTTGTTTAAAAACGATATTATTTTCGAAATTAGTTAATTTTTTTCGTTAAATTCTATAATTTATATTAGCTTTATATCAGCTTTTTTTACGTAATTTCATTATTCGGCTTTTTCTAATCTATAAGGTATTCGGTTTTCCCGAAACGGATCCGCTTTTCGAATAATTACTTAAGTACAAAATCGTTCTTTTTATAGTTGGCTTTATATTCTGTAACCAATTCGGTATTTATATTTTTCCATTATTTTTATGTATTATGCTTATTTCTAAATCTTTTTCACTTTACGAAATATTAAGTTATCCTCCTTCGTATCTATTTGCTGAATAACGTATCGATTCCTTATATATTTTCCTCGACATTTATCGGAGCCGGCTGGTATACCATTTAGTTGTCAAACGTCGAATAAACCGTTTTTTCGTTTATATACTTAGTTACGGAATTAACGGTTCGGGAGATGCCGTTAAATAAGGTTAATAACAATACATTAATGCTGAAACTAGAGTTTTAAAAAATATGTGTAAGCGGACCAGTTATTAAGGCACGGTACGGTTAAAACGTAAATAAATAGCTATCAAAATTTTATATCAAAATAGGTATATCGGTTATATAGAATAACTCGTCCAGATATATTATGTGTTTTATTAATGGTTTATATTTTGTCAGTTATATAGCCGTTTAAGAATTTATAAGCCTTATATTTTGTTGTAATTGTAAGATAATGGATAGCTGTGAGCTGGGTGAGGTGATCTCCGACCAGTCGTAGAGCAGATTCCAAGAAGTAAGTGTATTAGGTTACTTCCATCCGGCGTTTCCCACTAGCTGCCAGATAGTGGATTTATACTAGTGAGTGGGTCGGTGGCTGATCGGTGGCTGGTCGGCTACCAGTCTCATCCTCATAGGGACTGTATTCTCACAGTAATGTTTCTGTACGTCGATAGTAATGCTAACGTCGTTAACGTGTAGAAACCACCCGGTTTAAAATAAATCGATATAAATATATTATACTGTCTAGTTGATATATAATCGAATATTTCGTATTAAAAAGGCAGGTTTTAAAATTTTATATAAAGGTAATTTTATTCGTTTATAACGACAGATATTAGTAATAGTCCGTAGCAAGTATATGTTTCGATATTTATCTTTTCAAAAAGGGTAAAAATATTATATTGGTTTAATAAATATTAAAATTATTTATAGTTCCAAAATTCGCAACTAAAAAATAATAATATTTATACGTAATATCGATATTTACCGATTATTTTTACTTAAATATTAATATTGTTTAATTATTAAAACAGATTTTATGGAACAACTTTTTATTTACTAGATTATGCAGATACTGTATTAAGTTCGTTAAAGATATTTAGATTATATTTCGGAATACTTTTTCCAGTTTTAGAAGAATGTTCGTAAAAAATTAAAAACGGAAGTTTTCTTTATCGTAACGGGGTATTAATGGCAAATCAAAACCTTAATCGTACTTCTTAAGGAACATAACGAATAGAGCATCCTAGTTTATATCGCCATTTCGTTTTGCCGGCCCTTTATAAGCTCTCAAACAGATAAAAAAGGTTTTAGTATATATTGCTTAGTTTTAAAACGTATTATAATAGTTTGTATAACTTTTAAAGATATTGTTCGAAAATATTGTCGGGGCGAAAATAACGACGGAAAAACCGAGTAGTACGATTTTATAAACCGAGATAAATTTGCTAGCAAGTTACGAAAAACAAACTTAAATATAACCTTTTATGTAATAAATAAACATAATCTTATTTGTTTGTTCTGCTATCGATTAATATTTTAATTTAACAATTTATAAAAAATAATGTAAATTGGAATACTGTTAATTAATATAAAAATGAAACGTTTTAAATTATTATATCTAATCGTTGTATAATGAAAAAAGGAAATAATTACCGTTTTAATAACAATATATTACAGATTTCTTATATCTTACTTATAAGAAACCTTTTAAACCGAGACAAAAAGTTTGTGTTATTATATAAGATATTCTTATTATACCTTAGCTCGATTAGTTTTTTTTTGTCGTTATAAAGTCTTATTATAGGTTACCTTAAAATAAGGTATAAGAATCGTTAATTTATAAAGAAGTTATCGCCTTTTTATCTTAAATAAGCTTTTATTAGAAAAACCTTATTTTATAAACGATCTAGTTTAAATTATAAATACTAACGATAAGGATTTTACCTACTGTAACGTTTTCGTAAACGAATTTATACTTTTCGCATATAAAGCTATAATCTCCTTATTAATAGAAAATATATAAAATCTCTTTAAAGGAGATTTATGGGCCGTTTAAAACAATGAATTCTATTCCGTATAACTTTAAATTATAACGGTTTTATTTTTTTAAATTAAAGTTTAAAATTATCATAAAGTAAAGTATAAACCGGTTTAATAGATAACTTAATAATTAATTAATTATAATAACGGTATATATTTTTAATTAAATATATAACTTTTATCGTATTTTTCGACCGAAATTCCTTTTTTACTTTAAAATCTAGTAAGTATTACTTTAAATGTATTATGTTTGCAAACCGTTTATTTATTTACGAAACTTTTAAACTTAACGTTGTAGTAAAGATAAAAATTCTATTTTGCATAATTTAAATTTATAGACTTAATTAAACGGCAAAAGTTACGTTAAGTTTTTATAAAGTTGCAACTATTAAAACGCGTAACAGTGATCAGAACCTCAAGATTAGGATTATAGATATAACGATTGCCGGTTTTTTATTTTTTTATTTATACCGGCTTTAACGTAAAAGGTTAAAATTAAGTAAATTTATTTGCAAAATTCGCGAGAAAAATTTTACCAGGTTAATATTAATTGTTGAACCTAGTAGCGCCATGGCTTAGTTAGCTAACAAGCTAGTGGAAATTGCTTCGGCTACTCCGGTATCATTATCTCTTGGGTACCACTGTTTTTATATGTATTTAAGGAGGGTTCACCACCTTCACCTTTTACAGAGGACCTTCTAGAGCTCATGCAACCTTTAATATACCTTTTCTTCAGATATATATACTTTTGTGTGTGATGCAGTGTAACGAACCTGTCATACATCCACCTGGAGGTATGAGCAGTATCCGAAAAGGGTCTTGATTTGCAGGTAACAATAGGGCGAAGAATGATT
>QJNS01000715.1:0-40869 GCA_004154925.1 Monosporascus cannonballus | reverse complement strand
ACGCCCTCCTTGACCAGGCTTCCCCAGAGTTTTGCAGACCACCAAGGAAGCTCGGGCGCACACCGCGGAAACAGTGCCGTCACGACATAAGCTGTCATCATCACGTACAGTCCGACAGTACCTTTCATAGACCACCTCGTCGTACATGCCGCTACATATTGCGAATCACGTAGGCTCGGTCGGGGCTTACGCTCTGAACCGCTGCGGCTGAGCCGTGGTAAAACAAACGCGCCGAAACCCAATCGGATTCCTTCAACCTCAGACAGAGTCTGGGGAACCTCTTACGGTGCAGTTGTCAAAAGCCACGGACGGTATGACGTGACACGGCGGCTGTATGGCTTGCATGGATTATGTCATGTAGCGTGGGGAATGATAGATGAGAAGTTTTCCTGGATAACCCGGCATGCGACAATGCGTAGGAGGCTACTAGGGATCCGATGTCTCAGAAGACGGTATTATTACTAACTACACATTATTATTCGCGATACATGCTCTCTGCGGGGCTCTCCTAAGACGGGTGCCTAAAAGAGGGTCAGACACACACCTTATCCGGAATCTGAGTCACAACCAAAGGCCGCAACGCCACGCTTGTCTCAGAAAATATAGGGGTAATTGCCAAAAAGGAGCGACTCTGGCGTATATTTGCATTAAGAATTTGGCATTAAGGGTGCAGCTGTGTGCGGCAACAGAACAACACCGGCAGAGGCTAGTCCAATGCCCTACACATGAAGGGGGCTTTATATGCAACAATCTGCTAGGGAAAATATGTTCCTTCAATAACAAAGAAGACAGATCTCATCCACGTCGCACCGTCAGCGCCTAGAACAGGGCGAAGATGCCGGCGGCGACAATCAGAACACCAGTGACGCCAGCCTTGAGGGCAGCGGCACCAGCTGTGGCGATCGGCGGCGGCGGAGCGGTTGTCGGGTAGCTCACGTTGCCGGGAGCAGTGACAGAGGTCGTGAGAGTAGGCACAACTGTGGGATAAGTCGAGGGCTCCTCAATGGGGATGGCAGTCGTGGGATAACCAGTAGGAACCTCAGTGGTAGGAGGCACCACTGTAGGATAAGTGGGGACATCGACCTCGGAAGTAGGAACTTCAGGATATTCAGTGGTCGTGGGCTTGACCGTGGAGTAAGTGCTTGGCTGCTCCGGATAGGTCGTGGGCTGTTCCGGGTAGGTTGTCGGCTGCTCAGGGTAGGTTGTCGGCTGCTCCGGATAAGTCGTGGGCTGCTCAGGGTAGGTGGTAGGCTGCTCCGGATAAGTCGGAGGCTGCTCAGGGTAGGTTGTCGGTCGCTCCGGGTAGGTTGTGGGCTGCTCTGGGTGGGTCGTAGGCTGTTCCGGATAAGTTGTCGGCGCCGTCGGATAAGTCGTGACATCCGTGGGGGGAAGGTCAGGGTACTCGGTAGTCGTGGGCACGACGGTCGGGTAGGTGATGGTGCAACCCCCGGGGCAGTCCGTGATGGTGACAGTGGTAGCAGAAGTCACGGTGTAAGTGCGAGTGCCCTGGGTGAAAGTGGTGGGCGTCGGGCAGAAAGTCTCGTACGAGGTGACCGTAGCCGTAGTGTAGGTGGTGGTGCCACCAGTAGGATACACGGTAGTCGTCGACTCAGGAGGAGGAATAGTGGGGTATTCAGTAGTAGTGGCAGAGGTGGCCGAAGTAGCAGTGACGGTGGTCTCACTGTACGACTCAGTCTCCTCGGGCGGGCAGTCGTCCTCCTCGGTGGTCGTGCTGCTAGTGGCAGTAGCACTGGTGGCGGTGCTCACAGTAGTGGGAGGGTACTCTGTGATAGTGGCCGAGGTAACGGAAGTGCTGGGGCCCTTGGTAGTCGACTCAGGGGGAGGGATTGTGGGGTACTTGGTGCTGCCAGTAGGGAGAGTAGTGCTGTCACCCCCGGTGGTCGTAGCGGACGTAGCACTGTACGATTCCGTCTCAGGTGGGCAGTCATCCTCATCCTCGGTCGAGGTGCTGGCAGTGGTGGTAGCACTGGTGGTGCTGAGAGTAGTGGGAGGATACTCCGTGATCGTAGCGGAGGTGACGGAGGTGGCCGAAGTGGCCGAGTAGGACTCGGTCTCAGGCGGGCAGTCATCCTCATCCTCGGTGGTAGTGGTCGAAATAGTCGGATAGGCCGTCTCGCTTGTGAAGCTAGAGATAGAGGTGGCCGAAGTAACCTCAGACTCGGTGGCAGTGGTGGCCGAGTAAGACTCGGTCTCCGTAGGGACATCCTCCTCCTCGGTAGTAGTGGGAGGGGGAGGGGGAGGAATGGTCGGGTACTCCGTTGTTGTAGGCTCGACGTAGGTCGATGTGATTTCTGTAGGATACCCAGGCTCCGTAGGATAAACCGCGTACTCCTCCTCGTAGGCAAGACGAGGAGGGTGGGCGTAAACGGCCGAGACCAGCAGAGCGCCGGCACCGGCGTACTTCAATGCGCGAACCATTTTCCCTCGATTAAACTTTTCCTTGCGGAATAGAGCGAACGACTGAAGTTGGACTAAAAATTAAGGAAACCCTGCACGAGATTTTGCGAATTGTCGGCGGGAGCGCACAATCAGGTGTGGAAAGAAGAGTCCAAGTTCAGGATTGGGAATCCAAGGCGAGGGCGGCTGGTTTAAAGGGCAACACGGAAAGGGGCAAGATGGGTTGCTTTAGTAAAGCCCCGGCAGGTAAGATCCAAGTGTCCATAATCCCCATTTGATCAAGATGGCAGCTGGGTTGTCAGTTTATCCTGGCGCTCTTCCTTCGCGCTATTTCCACCGCGAAAAGGAGGGCCGGATTGGGCAGGCGCCGGATATGATTGGATCAGCCATTTTTTTCTGCTGGGTCGCAGCCGGGTAGACAGCTCAAGCCCTCGAGATGAGCAGTCAGTCGTCAGTCCCGCCTGCATCTGGGAGACCGTCGTCCTTGGTTGACAACTCGAGGGATTTCCATTCGGGAATTTCCTCTGGAAAGCTTGGAACAGTTGGGACCAGACGCCCAATGCTTTAATTTCACGTGCATTAGCGAGCCCCGTCGCGCTAGAGTTAGGTTTCTCCTATTGGACCGAATTCTGACCCATCAGCCCATCATGCCCTGTACCCCTGAAAGCGGCTTACGCTATTCTAACCGTTAGGAGCTTTTGCCAAGGCTGGACTGGTGCATCGCGCAGGATGCGTATGCTGATCCGGTTCACTTCCGCATGTGCGAAGCACTCCAGGCTTCCCCTCTCCGCGCGCCGATGGAGCCCGAAGGGGAGGCCAGCACACACACACAGTACAGACAATGGAGGCAGTTTGCAGCGAAGCGTTTACATCAAATACGAGGTTGGTTATTCGGATTTCCTCCACCGGCCGCTAGTAGCAAATGACATACGTGCGAACTGGCTGAGGTCAATATTATACAGTACTATTGGGCCACTGTGAGCAGAAGAAGCGGGAGAAGAAGAGGATTCTATTCTTAGCAGTGTCGCAGTACGTAGTAGAGGATTTTACGATTCGATTCAGGATATGCGCGCATCGAACATGGTAGGCAACACCATACGACACTAATGGAGAATAGTAAAGTTCGCACGAGCCGCATCTTCGCACATGTCGATGGTTCAGGCTGTCTGAGGCTGTCCTGGCAGAGGTTTGATTTCGCTGTTATTTTGATGTGCAGCCAGGCTTGGCTAATAAATTTCGGTCGGTTCGGCTGCCGAGCCGGTGGATGATAACGGGAAGGCGCCTGCGTATGGTGGCCACTATTCGGCCAAGTGTAGAAGTTGGGACTTGGCAATACCTAGAACATGCCGAGAACGTCGTAGTCCTCCAAGCACGTAGACGGGGCTCGTATTTGCACATGTACGTACCTATACAACAAAACACTAGGGCACACAGACGAGCACTGCAGGTGGACGAAGGAATCGCCCAAAGCTGGGGAAATCGCGTGTGCAAGCTGGCCTTTCTCTTGTCATTTCGTCATAGAGGCGGCGCCCTAACTGCAGTTGGCTAACTCATGAGAAACTGGTGCGAGCATCTTCCATTCAGACGCAATACACTACGGCCCAAGACATATTCTTACAGTACTGTGGTATATATGTAAGAACAGGCTCCTAGCGCAGTGAGAAGGCGCAGAAAAGGCATTCCTGTTGGTGGATATGCTGGTGTATGGAGTAACAAGAAGCACGGTGCTTCGTAAAGACAGCTGCTCACTTGGTACCAGTATCTGTGTACTATAAAAGGGAATCACCACGTGTGTACGAGATAGAGTTCCAGTACGTAATTACTAATCCGGGCATTTTGGCGTCTCCTTTCCCATCTGCTTTTCTAACAAGACGTCGATATCCTTTTTGTTGCACCGGGTACCACAGCATGTGTATGCGTTCCTAGGGAAGGCGGAGAATCAGAGAATTGGGAAGGAGAATCCCTCGGTCGGGAGGATTGCGAAGTTTCAAATACCACAGCTCCATGCGCACTTCGGCTGATGGCACATGCTTGCTTCTCGGTTGTGTGGCTGGGAAGATGATACTGCATGCTTCAGTCCTTGTGCGCCAACACCAAGTTTGTAAAGTCCATTCATTGGCTAGGCAACATTGACAGGACTGGCATCGATCCTTTTGTAGTAGCCTCTTACAACGATGGTGTTCCGACCCACGAGCATCGTTTGATATAAGTCACATCTCACATGGCCCTCCCGCACTGAGCACCTGAGATGAGGTTGCAGGGTGGGCATCGAGCCCAACTTCCCTTCCACAAGCCATCAACTGCGGTCCGCCCTCGCATCGTCCGTTTTGGACGACGATGACCAACAGCTCGGGACGTTTCAGCGGAGGCATCCCGGCTATCTCCAGATGGGAACCGGACTGGTTCCCTAGCTATATCGTGCTCGGCAGCCGTATGCACTTCTATGCGGGGAAGTGCTATACTGGGGGTCGCTGGCGGCTTAGCTCCATGGATTGTTATGAAGCGGGAAGCTATTCGATCTAAAAGAACCCATCGTGGGCTTCTGGCCTTCGTAGACAATGCGTCGTTAACGGTTGAGAAATATCCTCCAATAGGCAGGGCAGAGAAAGCGAGGGGTTCGGTACAACGCTAAGCATGCGAAGTCCAAAATCGCGAGCCCGGCTGTTTGGGGGGGCGGGAGCTCGAATCACTCCCCGCTTCGGATCCCCCTCGCCTAAGCATTCGAGAACTCAGCCCATGACAAGAATACAAGACCGAAAGAGCGCGAGTTAGTCCAGATTTTCAGACGGCCCTCACTAAAACAAGGCGCACCGGCGCTTCGTAGTTGGTTTCATGGGACGTAACATGAATCATGAATCGCACCTCTAAAATAATTGTGTTCGGACTGCAGCCCGATTGATGATAAGGTGAGTGAGACCCCGGGTCCGGTACCACCACGTGCCGCACGTGGAAAGGAGGAAGTCACACTCCGGCATGCAGATCATCGTCAACAACAACGTCAGGCATTCTGCTGAGGTAGCACATATGTGATTACTGCGACCCTGCTACGACGTAGACTTGAGCCCATCCACGGAAGTGGCATCGCTGGAGGAACTTATCGGGGGTTCTAGTAACGGGGTCACTGATCACAGCGACGCCCCAAACGCAAGGGCGCCGAGGGCCGGCTGGCTCGGGACCCGCCCCTAGTATTGGAAGGAGGAAGCCGGAAAGTGATAGCGTATGGTAGGATTTAACCGGCGTTGGGCGAAGTGCGCACTGATAGGAGGTGCTCCTCCACAGGCCCACCGATCGCGCCACATGACGGGTCTGCTGCTGCCGGCCTTGGTGCAGCCAACACATTGCCGACAACTCTTGACGTTATATTAAGCCGATGACCGCAGTACATAGGAGACTAGCACCGGAATGTCCATTGCCAGCATTTTGATAGACTCCACGAGTGATAAGCCAGCTGTTCTGTCTCGTCTCCTTGGACAAATTAGTTTTCCGGAGCGTGATGAGGCCTATGAACACCTACAAATAAAATACCCGCGAAAGGTGCGAGATGTGTTAGTTTACCCCAGATCTCCCTTCTCCATTTATTCTTCTTTCCCCCCAAAATATTTGGTGAACTGCCACATACCCGAGACCGTGAGGGTCAATCGGCATTGCTGCACCGTCCGTAGTACGACAATCAAATGAGGCGTGCAGAGAACTACTGGTCCTCTACATTGCAACCGCCACTCGAATTGCCTGCACAGCCACACAGCCATAGAGCAGCAGCAAGTTGCTTGATGGGACTCCCCTGGACGATTGAAATGTGTGCCGCGGTTCCGGCGTATGAGCCACCGTCACCACTGACGATATACCCCAGCTGACGCGCAATTACAACTCATTTCAGCTGAATGATAACTTCGCTGATCCATGTGAAACTACCTACGTTTTTGGGCATTTCGGCCACTTTGTAACTATTCGAGGAACTTGCAATGAATTATTCACAGTCGGGGGCCTTTTAGTCAGGGACCTACGTCAGTGATACTGGCCGGCGAGCCCGATCTGAGCCACATCCCTTCTTATCTATCGTCTCCCCGCTTTTCCACATGCGCGATTGTTGCGTCTAGCTTTCTAGCTACCTCACTACATATTAACGTGCGACCGCCGACCGAACTTCTCCGGTCCGGCCGGCATCCACCGTACTCTACGATTATCATGACTCGGCCTACAGGCGGTAAATAACGGCGCCAGGCTATCGGTATCGCGGTCGTAGACGGCACTGCTCGAGCCCGGTTGGTCTCGGCAGCAAGTAGCGTCGTGGACGACAGGGATCGGCTAAGCTCGTTATCGCAGTTCGACTCGGTCTTTTGTTCTGTCAGGTGGCAGCGCTCCTATCAGATTCCGAACTCCATCAGACCGTCATTATCTGAGTGCTAGGGTGGTACAGAGATAAGCCAAGAATTTAGCGGATCGCCCGGGGCCTGGTCTTTGGGTCTTAGCCGATCTGGGTACTGCACCGAGCTCACCGGCAACGGGTAGGGGCACGCCACGGCCACCATGGCGGTGCGTACTGAGACATCCGGAGGCGTAAACGGAACGAGTAGCGGGAGGGGCCCCGGGGTGCACAGCGAAAGGAACGTCCGGCAAGTCTCGGATGACCATCCAATACCCCAGGATGAGACCCATCCCCGTGAGGATGCTGCCAACGTGGCAACCGGACACCACCGGCCGGCTGCTAAGGAGAGCACTCTAGTGTCCATGCTGAAGGAACACAAAGAAAAGCTAAAGCGCAAAAACCCGCCGGGCGGATTCGACCCAACACCGATACCCGACGCACCGCCCGGGTATACCGTCCGGTTCATTTTCCACCGAGCTGCCAACCTACCGGCCGCCGACATCAGCACGGGTGCGGCGGATCCCTTCCTCAAGGCAACGCTCACGACGGCGCTCCCCAAGCGACACAAGGAAGACCCGGACCTCGTCTTCCGGACCCGCACTATTCGCAAAACCCTGGAGCCCGAGTGGGAAGAAGACTGGGTGGTTGCCAACATCCCGTCGTCTGGATTCCGGCTCAAGTGCCGCCTATACGACGAGGACTGGCCGGACCCTGACGACCGCCTCGGCAACGTCACTATTCTCGTGAGCGGCGTTAGTGAGGACTGGGAGGGCATCCCGCCTCCCGGAAGGGAGTTCAACGTGAAGAAGCGCGTTGGCAGCAAGCGCGCTTATGTTCTTAAGGCTTGTGCCACTGCCATCGGTGCGAGTAAATCGATGACCCCGCGTCTCTGGGTCAGCGCAGTCGTTTTGGGTGTATCTGGCCCTCCACACGGGCAGATCTTTACCGTAGGCCCAAGTTGTAAGTCACTTATACCGTCCATGTTCACGTTATTATCCCTATCCCGACATCGTCAACCGAAGGTCCATTTCTTAATTCATTCTCTCGGCCTCCGTGTTTCTGAAACGTCGTATATTAGCTCCCTATTTCTAGTTGGAGTCTTTACTAACCTTCCATGCGAAAAGTCTATTTCAAACACTTCAGCCCAATGATTGGGCGAATGACCGGCGTAAAGGTTAATATAGATGAGGCCGATGATTCAAATAACCATGGAGCCAACGGACCTCTTAGTCCGAGCGAGGAGAGGAAGATGCAGAAATATGACTTTCAGGCAAATGAAATCCAGCTAGCAGGGCCGGTACCTCCCAAGCTATACCATCGATACGTCGAATTCCGCCCCCTCGTTGGCATCCTGTTCAGGAAATCCGGGCTTCGAGGTCGTATTCTGAGCACAGTGCTGCATCATCAACATGAGCGCATCTACAACTTCGACAAAGGAACCGAATGGGGTACCGTCAAATCATGCTCGGAAGAGGCCAGTCTCCAGCTTCTGAAGATGGCCCACTTTGACGAGGGCGCGCGCACCTTCACCTATGTCATCACGCTGGACGGCCTGCTGCGCTTCACCGAGACGGGCAAGGAATTCGGTATTGACTGGCTCAGCAAACACACGATGCACAGCGACGCCGCCGTGCACGTCGCCTGCTCGGGCGAGTTTCTCATCCGCCGGCTCGAGCACCAGACGACCAGCGACGACCCGGAGCCCAGCCAGCCCACGCACCCGGGCGATCCGGTCGAGGGTGGTCCGCCGAAGAGCCCGCCCCCGCCGAAGCCGCAATACTACCAGCTCATCATCGACAACGACAGCGGCACGTATCGGCCCGACAAGTCGGTGCTGCCGGACTTACACGCATACCTGCAGCGCAACTTCCCCGGGCTCGGCATCGTGACGCTCGCGTGCGACGACCCCGAGGGCCAGAGGATCAAGGAGGCGCAGCGCCGCGCCCACCGCAGCGAGGGCCACGCCCTCGTCAACATGGTCCTCAACCGCAGCCCGAGCGCCAGCTCCTTCAGCTCCGACGACCTCAGCGACCTCGAGGACGTCGAGCGCGCGGGCGAGGCTGGCCGCCGCAGCAAGAAGGAGCGCGCCTGGGAGCTCGTCGAGCAGCCCTGGCGCCTCAAGGAGCTCGCCGCCCATGCTACCGGGCGCCGCAGCGCGAAGGAGGGCGGCCCGAGTAATAATGGCGCCTCGGCAAGCTGATGACGTTTCATTTCGCCTTTCGAGTCTACTCACCTATCGGCTTTCTCGTTCTCGATAGTACATGTAGCGAGGAGTTCCCTCTCTTACGTTCCGCAACTCTAGTCAGCGGTTTTTTTTTTTTTTTTTTTAGATCTGTCCGAGATATCCATTCCGAGTATGACGAGGGTCTGGAGTCGGTATAATCATTCTTTATTTACACACACCTTAATCCATACACAATCTTAAGGCCGTCACTCGGGGTACCCCTGAATGTCGTGGCCGAGGTAGCTACGAGTTTACGACATCAGTTAGTTATCGCTGTATAGGAAGAAAGCCATAATGAAGCCGTAGTATTTAACACCAGCTTCTTGCGGACTAATGGGATATTATTTAAAACAAATGAGCACGCCAGTCCAATCTTCACATATACCTACGTACAGGTGGTCTTATTATGCGTATACTGCCATACAAGCTCCTTACCCTTGATAGCCCGGTCAACCCCACCGGGATCTGTCTCTGGCCATGTCCGGAGACATTCGATTAATTATCCTCAGGTCGGCCAGTTCCTGTGATGGCAGCTCTGAATGGACGCTCATAGGCATCTGTAAATTTTAGTACTTTGCACCTTATTGCTACCATGATAGAAAGCCCGAAGCGTCCATACGCATTGAAAATTCGGCATCCAGCCTAGAGCTGCGTCGCTTGAATCCCTTGGGAGTTCGCTCTCCCTTTCATTTCTGTCCGTATTGATGTGCTTATTCCGTTTACTCCCTCTGCGTCAATCCCTCCCCTTTCGACCAGCCCGTAGAGCTCGTGCCGCCATCAGATCGAGCGACCCCGTCCTCCCTCGTCTGATCCTGCTTTTTCGTGGATACGACATCTAGAGCTGGTTCCGTCGCCACCATTTGACGATTGCTAAGCTGCGGAAGATGTTAGCCTAGCGCGCGGAGGAATGGGACGCATCCCATCAAGGAAAGACTTACTGAGCTGGTTTGCCGACAATATTGGCGCGGCGCACGTCTTTGGAGCCGAGGAACTGCAGAACCTCAATAAGTCGTGATTAGCAATCATTAGGCGGAGACATGAAAGGCGGCAGGTCCCAGGTCCCAAGGCTGGATCGCAAAGAAGTTTCGATCTCGGCAGGGCTCGCACTTAGTGCGACCTGGAAGGTTGGGGCGTCATCAAGCTTGTGGATTTGCCATGGTAGGGAAAGATTTGCAAGATTTGGGGGCTTGCACTCCCACCCCGAGGTTGAAAAAAACAGAAGTCCAGTCGGTGCCCGAATCTTGCCTCCTCATCTCCCATATCTCCGCAATGGCTGATATTTCCTGCAAGCAAGGAAGGTCCACAAGCATTCTGATGGCTCCTTCTCTACCTGATTTGATCCATAAGAGGGGAATAACCAGGGATCTGAGGAAACTGAGCGACATGACGCGGGAAGGTTGGGTGTTGGGGGGCACGGTGAGGGCAGCTGGACACGTTCGAAGCCACGGGTTATCGATGGTGCCATCCCATCTGTGGTCGAACTGGCATGTAATTCCCTTATGACTCGGTTGATAGACGACGGGGAATTGATCACACCCCGGGTTTACCCAGAATACGGTGTTACTCTGAAGGGGGATATGACACCGACGACGACGGGGACGACCGTCTCTGTACTGCCAATACTAGTGTTGTGTAGCCGAGATGGGAACGAAACCCTTCGATAACATGAACTGCCGAGATTCTTGGTTTATTTGCGACAGCAGCCCGATGGGCGCCCCTCGTCCTCCGATATATTTGCTCATCATTTGCCGCTCGACTACCTTGACTTCGTCAAAGTTCATCGTCGCACGAAGCCACGGGTACTGGGGCATGACATGGATGGTCCAAAGGAAAGGACAGAGGCCTAGGCAGGAACCTAGGTTCCGGGCCATGGACGACCACACTAGTTTCCATATCTCGAGACGCAGCTCGGGCGGCAACTTACTAAATCCTTTCACACGTGCCTGTGGCTGCTACGAGCGGCTCTCTGCGTTATTGGGGTGATTATCGTTGTCCAAAGGCACTATGTACCGATGATGTCTTGGTGTCAAGAAATAGTTGTGTTGCAACGATGGCGGGTTGTGGGACGAGCTACTGTGGTGAAAATGAACTCTGAAGGCGTGAATCTACCCTATCCACAGGGCGCTATCCCACAGTGAATTTGCCTTGCCGGTGTTGTATTGGGAAGACGGTGTATTGAGGAAGATTGTGTCTTAGGAAGATAACAATCTGAGGACTTCCTACGATGATAATAAAGCGGGTCAGATCGTCGAGCTGTCAGTATATGCAGTCCTCAGGAGCTAGGCCTGATAACTCGAAAGTGTGTTATGATAATATCTGGCAAACGGTGATACGAAGTGAGGTACGAGAAGTTCCGATCGACTTACTACCGTATGGTACGCCAATATTGGAAGGTCAGAATGAGTTGTAGTAGTATTGATGGTCTCGATCTCTGTGGAAAGACGGCTCGAGGCTACCTATGGATAAGTCACTAGGTACTAATGAGCCTGCCAAGTGCTCTTCTAAGATGCTGTCGACGCCTCGCCAACTATCAATAAGGACCTATGTATCAATGTTTGTACCCGCTGAGCATCACCATTCTCGACAAAATTCCCCCGCAAAAACATTTTAATCTTATACCCGCTCGACGTTCTGGGCGAATATTCCTCCGTCTATCAACCGACCTCGCTTAGCTACGACCGTCCGTATAAGTCAGACGTTTCTCAACACGTCGAACAAAGTCCCTCCGGGATCTATACCAGGGCAGACTAATGGAATATTAGAACCAGGTGGCACAGAACACAGTCAGGAGAAGGATTCGACAAAAAGTCGAGAAATAGACTGCTCCCCCTTTAGCATAGAGAGCAGTCTATCAAATTACTTGAGGAGTTTTGAAACTGTTCAAGCATCTATTACCTCTTCCAAAACTGGCGTTCTTCAAAGGGTGGGGTGTCCTGAAAATATTTTACCTGTCATGGAATCCGCTACGAGCCGGTAGGCGACTGTCACCTTGAATTACTTGCTCACTGCGTCTACGGCCTCTGAGAAGAATGACTCATAACACACCGCAACCCACACCGGGAGTAATTCGCTCACATCGTATTTGCTTTGTGATTGGCGACAGGCTGAAGCTGTGTACGGATGTACCGGGGGGACATTGGATGCGTTGGATGCCTGCCTGCCGCGAAGCTTTAGCCACTGTGGCATTTGAGATCGAACCGAAGGACTAAGATCGACGTGACGTTTGACGTTGTCTGACTAAAGAGTCACCAGTTACACTTCAACTGTTCGACTACGAAGGACTCTCCGGGGCAGCACGATCATAGAATATGGAGAAAGTTTCCATGGAGAACGGCAATGTCACCATAAGACTCGAATAAAAAATATTGATATACATGCTATGAGCTCCGTATTCTTGGCAGTTTTAACTATGTATTCCTTATCGTAGTCAAGAGATGTATAAGATCTCACGTCAAAGCGTTAATGGATGTGGTAAATCGGTAGGGCGATGCCCCCAAATTGTGGCTGTCCACGAAGGGAGCGGAGATGGTAGCACAATGAGCCGTTGGTCCCAATTAAGAGGTATGCCATGTTTGGGAGGGACTGGTGACGCTACCTCGCTGAGTAACCAGCGTCGAGTCGACAGCCGAGTTGTGAAACCCTTGAGTAAGGTCGAATATCTAGTAATGATTAGTGTTCAAGCACTCGCTTGCCTTAGCCGAGACTGAACAATCAAACAAGGAAGAGCAGATGACACGAGTGGAACACAGAGCTTGAAACATCCAAGGCGGAAGAAAATCTGATTGTACCAGTGATAGATTCGGCGATAGGCCAGCGAATCCCTCAAGGCAGTTCTTGAGTATATAAAGAGGTCACTACCGAGCTCCTTTAGTGGAGGCTGTTCTCTGTCTTCCAGACGATACCGATTCCATTGAGGACTCGCTATATCACGTCTGCGCCAATCCACGATGCATATCTCTCACGCGGGCGCTGTTCTCGCCGTCGTAGGCCTGTGCTCCCTAGTCCAGGGTGCCCCCTGGTCAGATATGAGCCCTGCTCGCTCGAACGGTTAGCATATTCTAGGGTTCTTCTCGACGTTCGTAGCATAACGTATTTACGAAACCTCTGCCTACAGACATGCTCCTCGAACCTCGGCGGCCTTCCTGCATGAGCTACCAACAGATAGGCTGTTGCTACAAGGACGACCCTAACTGCCCCGACGGAGACAAGTGTTGCTGGGGCTTGAGCTGCTACGCGACCTGCAACGCGGACGGGACTACCGCCTTCTACAGCTGCATGGTCATTCCGAACTTCGGGTGTAAGGACGCCGCGTTGCCGAGGAAGCGAGAAATTCAGCATGAAGGACTGAGGATTGCTGGGACCTCAGATGTTTGAACGAAAGCTTGGTCCAGGAACAGACAAGGGGGAATGGGTTCCTCGGAGAAAGATGTATCATCCCAATGGTGCTTACAAGCGACTTCCCGATTGTATCTCGTTACATCTGGAGGTACATCTAATATAGTTTGATGTTTGCGCGTCGACGTGAGCCTTTCACAAGTATCTGGAAATAATAGCCGAGTGACAGTGTAATTCGGTGGTAGTGTCGAACAGATGGCACTACATCCTAGGACAAACTATAAGCGTATGAAGTCGAAGACAATAGATGACCGCCTATTTCGCCGTCAAGCATTTATATGCAGGCTGGATACTGGTATCACGTAGCCCAACAGCCAGAAGCCCGTCGCAACATGGTCAGTGGTAGCAGAATTAGCAAGAATACGACAACGAACGTCAAGGTCCGGCAAGGCATGCGTACGGAGCCGCTCTCGGTTCGTATGCTCTCCGCGCCCCAGTCGGCACGGAGCGGGTGTCTCTTCTTCATGTCCATATATATTTGAGCGAAATCTGCAGTTGCGGGTTTCGACCATGAACGCCTACTTTTGACTTCATCAGCTGAGCATTTTCTCTTGAAAGTACGTTGCCCTAAAGGGCGAAGCGGATTCGCAGTTAATTCACCTTCTACTTGTGGGATATGCTACCAGGTGGACACATGTACTGGGCAACATCATCGCAAGCCTCGACAAACCTCATCAACCTGTTTAGTCGGGCGCCGTTGCCGGGGATAAGCGGGGTCTTCTCATCGGAGAAGAGGGGGGTGGGATTCTCAACAGGAAGGCTCGGAGGCTGGGTATTCGGCATCCTGGCTGCGTTATTCAGCCTCTTGGGTAATATCAAATTGGGGGGCAACTTTGAAAAGGGGTAAGTGCGGAGTAGCTAATGCCAAGTTACTCTTCAGTCTCGCACCGGCTGTGGATACCAGCCTATGTATGCATGTATGTATGTGTATAGTGCCCATTGTCTTTTGACGCAGATAGCTGGCGACTCGCAGAGCTTTCTTTCGACAGGGTCGGCAAGGCGCAGTTCGTGTGTACGCAGGAGTGCGTCGATAAGTGCCTCCGGTTGCCGTGAGTCGCTAGACACACCTATAGACGATGCGCTACCGCCAGCCCGTCTATCTCGTCCCTAATTAGCCTGAAGACCGTGGCGGGCGGCTGCGAGCCAGGAGCGAGCGCTCATGCGTGGTGGGTGGGGCGCTAGTACTCAGGTCGAAGGGACGGACCCGAGTTGCGGCGCTGCGCCGCTCGGCACGGCGGGCGCGGGTTCGGATTGTCGGAAATAGGAAGACGGGTGGGGGCTGGAGGGCGTCGGGAAATTTTGGGTTCCCCGCCCAGAATTGGATGATTTAGGTCAACAGGAAGACGTGTGAAAGGTGGCATGAAAAATACATCCACGGGGCGTCGCTCACTTTATTGTCACAGGCGGGGCAGCTGAGTGCCAAGGCTGGTGGATGTTGATGTTGATGATGAAGAAGGTTATTAGTGGGCGGACACGAAGTCGATTAGGTTAGAAAGCACCGCATGACCGGGTCAGCATATTTGATTTCTTAAGAACTCTGATCTAACGACCGTGAACCTTTGTCGTTAGTTAGAGTGCCAAATGATCTATTCGTACCTCCCTGGAAGAGGCGTCCGCAGTGCTCACCAGCCTTATGCGAGGACGACAGGTATCCTAGTTCAACAAAGGAACAGATGGAATCTCTTCCATGTGAGGCTAGCTGGGTAAGGGCGCGGGGTGAGTTGCCTCACAGTAAGCCAGAAGCCGAATTGCTCCGTACTGTAATTATTGGGGGAGAGGGACGTACCCCTTAAATGTTCGGCAGCTATATCGTTTTTGAGGGCGGACGCCAGCACTTGCAGTTGACGAAGGATTGCCCGTATTGGTTTCCTCTTCGCCCACGTCATAATATGTGGACAGCTTGCATCCGGGCACACTCGAGAGGTTACTATCAGGTATACAGTCAAGGGCCAAGTTTACCACTGGTCTTCGAGAACTACTTAGTTTACTCGAATGCCTAGGTCCTGTGCCCACGCTCAGGCAGGCGGGCGTATGCCCCAAACTGAGTCGAAGACTCAAGACCATAATGATTCTGATAATGAGTACCACAACGAAAGCGAGGTCCATGGGGCGGTAAAGGAGCCGTCCCAGCCTAGGGTCAAAAGAGTTGGGACTATTTTATGCAGGTAGATAGAAACTAGAGGGTGGTAACTTTTGGATTGCAGCTTATGCCGTCACAGCAGCCCCAACTTGCCTGGTGTAGTCCGCTACATGCGGTACTGGCTAGGAATAATTACCACCCCGTAGTGGAGTTCCGCGAGGGTAGCGTGGAAAGCTGTGTCCTTGATGCTGAGCCACATAACGCTAGTATGATATGCCCAAGCGACCGTTATAATCACCGTTACGTCTCTGTGTGACACAGGACAGAGGTTCCTTGTGACCTGCCGATCTGTCTCGGGATGCCCACACGCCACTTCGAGGCCAAGACCAGGGGGCATCATTCTGCTTTCCACTGCGGCTATGCTATGGAGAAGCAGCTAAGTTTATTTTGACGTCCCTGAAACCCCAGACAGAGCCGCATTCCGAAAGGGGCATGTAGAATTAGACGTGATTGGATGTCAACCAGGCGTTTCGCGGCAACCAAATGCACCCGAGTCGGTAGGCTTTCGATGCTCGGTTCATGACTCGTTGGGGATGGCTGCGTTATCACCACAACAGTCCGGAAAATGGGGCAAAACGGATCTCCTAGCTAAAAGCAAACTGAGTTTGTAATTCGTCATGTTAAAAGATTCAGGCATACTTGGGTACATCTTGAGCGGTGAGAATACGTGATCGGGACGAATGCTCTGGTGACCACTGGCTGGTATCGTGCACATAAAATGTGAAGGCGGAGATTACTAATTACTTGCTCAGCAAGCAAGCTTTTCCTCCTATGATCGGACCGAACCATAAACTGTAGATGGCCTCATTTGTCGCCTGAGGTTGGTTGGCATCTTCCAGAAGGTTATTAATTGCCCCGCAGTCGGTCGAGCCGGAGATTCCGTTGTCGTCCGTTGTACGTATGCCAAGTACCAAAATGTGTCGCATATCTTGAGCCCTTGGGGACGTGACCCGACGATACCTCCGAATGACGCCCGTACGGAGCTTATTGTTCATTTTGCCGACATTTTCCCAGTCAAAGTGTGATTCTCGGGTTGGATACGAGCCAACCACGCTGTCGACAAACGCAGCCTCCTGTGCATTAGATACCCAGCCCAAAGGGTAAGATTTGCATGGATGTGACCTGGAAGAGGAATGATATGCGAGCTGCTTCCGGGTCTCGTTGCGACCACGCACAAGCATTCCGACGGGGTGCTCGGGCTTTTCCGCATATGTTTTTTTAACAATGCTGTATGTGATAAAAACCTAAGTAGGTAACTTGAGTGATCGACGTCGATGTAGACCGGCACCGTTTGCGTAAGCCGGCGTCACCGCCTCAGCTCGTCCGCCATTGTGATTCGTGACTTGAGCGCTCCCCTTTCCAGCGTTTAGGTCGTTCGGTTCGTTCGGGCTTGCAGCTTCCCCTGTAGTTTCAGTCGCTGTTGCATTTATTTCTTAACCAAACAATCAACAGTTTTATCTTACCTAACGGGAGGGAGGAGGGGTAGTGTGCTCTCTTCATTCCCAACGGATTTGCAGGTAATAAAACATGACTCACTATTCGTTCATCCTAAGAAACCTGACCTGCGATGTGAACGTCCACCCACATCCCCCAAGAAGCAATACACATTCTCTATCTGATTCGGTACGGCTAGTTTTAACCTGTTCGATGTCACTGCTGTTCTCACAGTTATCATCACGGGTGGCTAGGGACAGGAACTACAAACAACAGAGACACACCCACATAACACCTCCTTGTAACGAAAATATTCACCCGTAACACACGCCAATGGCAACAACTACATCAAGCGTCTCCATCAAGGACGGTCCCGTGACCTTACCCCGTAATGATAGTAGTGACAGCACTTGCTCTAGCGAGATCGTCAATGAGAAAACCGCCGTGTCATCGGCACTGCGGGGGACGACACCGCAACGGAAGCCGGGATCCAAACAACATGGCAGGGCTGACCTAGATCGCACGGCGTCGACTAAGCGCCTGAGGACCTTCATCAGCTCCTTCAAGCACATTCGGGATCTTACGCCCAAGGAGGTGGATGACTTCATGGCCTCGTATGAGATCTACAACCAGGACTGGGCGAACGAGGAGGCGATGATCTCCGCGTTCGGGCCCAACTATGCGCAGAAGGTGGGCGACTGCCTCCAGGCCTACTACTCGGTGCTCAACCACCTGTGCAGCCTCGGCGACGTGGAGAAGATGTATATCCCGCCGCTGATGGACAGGAAGGCGTCGGTGCGGGACAACCAGCTGCTCATCGAGGAGGCCATCGCCCGGGACGTGGGCCTGGGGCCCGGGATGCGGGTGCTGGACCTCGGATGCGGCCGCGGCCGCGTCGCCGCCCACATGACGAGCTACTCGGGCGGCGCGCAGGTCGTGGGCCTCAACATCGACGCGGACCAGCTGGCCTCGGCGCGCGCCTTCAACGCCGAGTGCGGCTTCGCCAACGAGTTCGTGGAGCACGACCAGAACTCCCTGCCGCTGCCCTTCGCCGACGCCAGCTTCGACGCCTTTTACGAGATCCAGGCGCTGAGCCTGTGCAAGGACCCGGCGGCCTTGTTCCGCGAGGTCTTCCGGGTGCTGAGGCCCGGCGCCAAGTTTTTGTTGCTGGACTGGGTCAGCCTGCCGGCGTACGACCCGGGGGACCCGCGGCACGCGGGGCTCATGCGCCGCGTCAAGCCGCTCATCGGCGCCGTCGGCACGCCGACGCCCGCGGGCTTCGAGAAGGCGCTCGCCGACGCGGGGTTCGAGGTCCAGCGCTCCGACAACCCCAGCATCGACGGCCTGCAGGCGCCCCTCATCGACAAGGTCGACATCTACTTCCGCGCGCTGCGCCGCCTCATCCACGGCCTCGTGAGGGTGCGCGCGCTGCCGCGCCACTTCAACACCCTCATCGACCGCTTCTGCCTTGACGGCCAGGCCTTCGTCGAGATGGACAACATGCGCCTCGTCACCACGACGTACCGCATCGTCGCGCAGAAACCGCCGGTGATGGCTTCGGCGGAAGTGACGGCAGCGGCGTGAGCACCGGACGGAGGGAGGGGTTGGAATTGGCCGCAGAGGGGATTTCGGCGTCTGTGAGCGTTCTATGCTCGGAGTGGCTTAAGGGAGTCCCGGGCGGGTGGCTTCACTTCACTGGCGATTTTTGCGTTCGAACACCACGGCTGCTGAGCAGCTGAGCTTCACTTTGTCATTTGCATTTTCTAGGTTGTTATGTATCCTAGTCCTAGATAATTCCCTTTCAGCGCTATTAGCATTTTGCGAGTACCTTCGAGCAAGCTCCGCCTTCTCCATTCTCCAGATATATCAAGATGAAGAGAACTACTAACTTGCGGCATTCCATGACCATCTACACAGGCAACCTCGCTATCAAATTATAAATGGCGGAGCTTCAGATTTGACCCCAAAATTTACTTACTGTTGGGTGAAAAGCGATCGCTACTTGTCGATGCTGCTGTGTCTTTGTCCTGGTTTCTTCTCTGGAGCTAACTCACCCCAACGGTTGCAGTGAGTCTTTGCATGTTGGTGTTCTGCGGCTTTCTGGGTAACAAAGACTCTCGAACTGAGCAGAAGGCACCAACTGGTGTTACGTCTGGACTCCCGATTTGCTACAAACTGCCATTACTTAAAATACCGCTCACCGTAGCTCCTCCAACTCACCACCACTCCAAACCACTTCCCAGGGGATCCCGAACTAATGATACAGAGCCAGAGTCAGAGGTGATGGTCGCGATGGTCGCGATGTCCGCTGCCGAGTACCCAGACAGCAACTCAGAAGCCTCGGAGGGCAGCACCTCGCCCGAGGACCTATCGCTGACGCCGCAGCATTCGCCATCCCCACCACTAGGCCGTGCCTCCTCCGTCACCAACGATGGGGCTCGACCGCAAGACGAGGAGGCTGTTCCCGAATCCGAGCAGCCGAACGTGCCCTACATCAAGACCCTACAGGAGCTATACCGGGTGGTTGACTCGATCGCTGGGTCTCCCACGACAGACATCCACCGCACCCACGAGAGCGCTGCTGTCGCCGCCACTGCCGCAAAAGCTGAGGTAGAGTACGACGATAACAACGACGGATACGACTTCTACAATATCGCCGACGACGCGCGGGACCTCATCTGCCCGGCGTGCGCGACGCCGTACGACCAGGCGACCGACTCGGCGCCCTTCCGCACGAGCCTGCGGCTTCGGTACAACGACCCGGCGGGCCAGACGTGGGTCATCGGCGACCGGCTCGTGCTGACGGAGACGACGGAGGACAGCCAGCCCGAGGGCCCCGAGGTCGCGGCTGCCGAGGCGGCACGCATGCTGTTGGGGCGGCTGACGGCGGACCCCGTGCCCGTGCCCGCCGTGCTTGCCGCCTGGAAGGAGCGTGGCAAGGTCATCACGATCGCGGAGCGACCGCGCGGCCGCCGCCTCTATGATGTGTGGTGGGAGCTCCGGCCAGGGGACCGCGAGTGCCTCGCCGCGCGCGTCGCGGGCTACGTTGAGCAATGGCGCCGCAACCGCTCCGACGCCATCTCCAGCATCAGTGGGTACCGGGTGCGGGGTCACGAGCGGCTGCTCGGCGGTGGCGCGGACGATGGCGAAGACGGCTTCCGGCCATGCTACTCGGACGCGCAGTTCTGGAGCGCCGTACGTGACCGTCTGCGCCGCCACAACAAAATTGACAAGGACGCGATCCGGCTCCTCGGTGAATACATGCCCGAGACGTACCCTTGCGTGTTGACGCACGGCGACCTGTCGACGCGCAACATCATGGTCGAGATGGACGCGGAAGGGGTCAGGGTTACAGCGATCCTGGGCTTCGAGAACGCGGCATCGCTGCCCGTATGGGCAGAGAGCGTCTACGCTAGGTTCTGCTACTGCCGCGAGGACGAGCAGTGGAAGGCGCTGCTGGCTCGGCACCTGCGCGCGGACCCCCTGGCTCTCGACTGGTGGTGCCTTTGGACCGAGCTCGAGGACGAGACCCCCGACCCGGAGCGCGTCGAGATGCTTAAGGAGCGCTGTCGGAGGTGGCCGAAGCCGCCCGCGGAGAGGCGCCCGTTTAACGGCTCTAGGAATGAGCTGCGTCGGGAACCACCCGGAGGCGAGAGGGTCAGGATTCCGGGGGAGAATGAATCATCCGGGGATGGTGGGGATCATAGGCGGGAGGCTGTGGGTCCTGAGCGCCCTGTTTTTAACTCGGAACCGATCCAGTTTTCCGATCCTGAAGCGACGGATCCCGAGGACTACGATGACGACGATGATGATAAAAGCCTCGAGGATGACGCTAGAGAAGACAGATTACTCGGAAAACTGCGGGAAAGCGGCATCTATGACTCGAGTAGGAAATTCCAGAAACAGCGCCAGGTGAATGATAAACAAAAAGAGCCTAATGAGCAGAAAGAAGATAGAGAGAAAAGACCTCACGGCACAGAAGACAAATCTAGGTTACAGGGCAAGAGGAACACATGGCACACAAGCAGACCTACGGGGGCCGGGGAGCTGCAGAGTAGCGTCCTAGAACCGGGTACCGCCACGAGGACGGACACGTCCCGAGGAGACTCACCGCGAGATGCGAATACAAGGCCATATAGACCAATCATTCCGCCTGGTATCGGCAACTTAGACCAGCGGTCTCGGGGGCGAACGATGGGCCGCACCGGCGGTAGAGAATTCCAACCACTCGGTTCGAGTAACAAGCGCTCATCGATGCGGTCGTTCGACCAGAGGGCCCTACAGCCATTCGCACTGCTGCCTACTACGGGGTCAAGAGGGCGCCCGTACAGTTCACCAGTGATTCCCGTCGCCGACATGGAAAGACTTCGCAAAGTCGGCGAGAACGGTAAGGACGGTACTGTGACGAGAGTTCTAGAGCCGGGAAAGGGCAACGATGCAGCCGGGGACGAGACAAACGGGGGCGTCGTGCTGCCTACCATCCAGGAACAGCCAGCGACACCGCAGAGAACCACGGTGTCCGGTAGAGCCCGGCCCACATCCCTGTATGGGGCACTACACGCCTGGGGCCAGAGCAGGACGCGAGGGTCGCATGGTAGAAGTCGCTCGGAGTTCGATCTGCCGTCGAGAGCTGCTACGGAGTCGTCGTATCCGGAGAGACGGGCACTAAGTCCCGAACCTCCCGGGTTATGGAGGGCATGAAGCTCGGATAACAGTAGGTGGGAAGCGATTGACGCGCAGCCGAAGATATGACTGAAAGTCCGCCCTCGGAATAATCAATTGAGACGCTGCGGGGCAAGAAACCTGCCGGAGCCGTTTGTTGTCATGCAGGAACAGGCGAGGGCTAATTTAGGGAAGTTCAAGAAGAGATTGTCCTTATCTAGTAACTCTTTATGTTCTAGATGTACCATAGCATAAATGGGTGGGTATACTATGTACTACGTATGATGGGTAAGTCTAATATCCTCGGGCAGTATCTCTCCACAGGTTAGACGACCGGATTTTCTTTCAGTTGGCCAGTATCTTGCACTAGCTGATACCTGACATGGATGTTTTTATTCCGCAAGGCACCAAGTACTGGGACGTTTGGTAGGAGTTCGTCCGCTTGAGTGGGATCCGAGACACGACTTGGTCCTGCTCTATGGTAATGCAGGACAGAATGCTCTAGCGTTAAGCTCTTGCATGAATGGCGGGCGTTAACCGGTAGCAGTTTAGCGGGGAGGCAAACGCGCAACTACTGTACCTGTAATACAAACATGTGGGGGACAGTTTCCACTGACCTTCAATGGTTTTTATTGGTTGCATGGAATTCTAACACGCATATGCGCCGAATGGCCAACTAACATCAGGCTAATATGGATTGGATACAAGTGGCCTATGCTTAAAGATATACCTAACCAGCCTTACGTCGGTTCTTGCGTGCAGCGGGATTCCCTGCTTCCATTTAAAGTAACCAGCAACTCATCATCATCTGGTCTGATGTTAGTTGGCCATTCGGCGCATAACTGCGAATTCGTCCATATCCCCCATGTAAGTAAATACCCATGCTAGTAGTTTAATGAGTTAATTGGTTGAATCCTGTATCTTCATTCAGCTCGTCGTGGCTGATGCAATTTCTTCTAATTCCGGTCAATAGTAGGGCGGTTGATTGGAGTTAGAGCTATCAAATTGGTGGCTTGGAAGACGCGCTGTTACTTAAGTTAAATCTCGGCAACGCGTTTCTTGATGTCGCTCTCGATGCCAATCGCCTAATCGCGTACCTTGGTCGCCAAAACTTTGGGTTCCTCTTAAGCACAGTGCCTACGTTATTGGTTTACTGATGATTTTTCGCCTGGTATGCTTTTACATATCGTCGCTTCTCTCTACTTCTGAAAAGCTGCTTCAAGGTACTCTGTAGCCTTTACGAAGCCCGCGTGGATGGCTGAACGGTTCAATTGTTCCCGATTATCCACATACAAATCTAACACAGCTCTCAGATATCATCCTCATCCTCATCATCGTCATCTTCTGTTCCAAGTAAAACCCTCCTTGAGACATCTTCAGACACCAATAAAGCCACTTTAGGGTAGGTGCTAGTTCGCTACGTACGGAGTGCACATTCACGTATCTCATCATGGCAACCGCGCCTGGCGGCCAGCTCTCCGCACCTGCCTTTGCACCAGAACCTGCATCTGCACAGACCCCCAACGATTATGACAAAAATCACCCCATCAACCAACCGAGCACATCTTTCACCCCACACCCGGAACAAACGGCAGCGGAGCATGAGCTACGAGATTCCTTTCTCCGAGGCTCGATGTCCCGGGAGGTGGAGGAGAAACTAAAAGGCTCCGCCGAGTTGCGTCGAATGGTCCTGGGCACTCCAGTCTCGCTAAAGGCTAAAGAGGCTGTAGTGGGAGGGCAGATGTCTTCAGAACTCCGTTCCAAGATGATACATGATATCACCAGTTATCAGAAGCCACGATCTACCGTACGAGAAGCTGCTGCCGGTGCGCAACGACAGTCGGCCTCACCAATCGCAGCCGCCGCTGGGGTTGCAGGCGCGCTAACGGGCAACTCGAACAGTGCTCGACGGGGTGCCTCGGACAATCCGTCAGGGCTTGATCCTGTTACGCCAGCCACGAGTGAAACTAGCCCAACCAAAGATGGGATGAAGACTGACCCTCAGCCCCCTAAACGGTTTGCGAAACGTTCGAATCGCCCTGAACGGCCTCTTATAGGACTATCCGCACTCTCCAAAGAGAATTATCGCCCTAGTACTACAACGGCGTTCCCAAAACTAGGCCCTATGTGGCGGCCCACCAACCCCGTTGGTCAGGATCCAGTCCGGGTCGTTAGTGATATTAGGCCGCTCCCATCGGACCAAGACGCATCCATCATGACCTCCGTTGACAAGAGTCTCAAGAGAAAGCGCAACAGTCTTTCCATGTCGAGCGGGGATTCCGCGCCTCATTCAGACGGGGATCGCTCATCATCAGAACCCTCCCAAAGACAGAAGCTCCTAAAGTTGGCGGCCAGACACTCGTCCAAGGCGACGAGAGCTGAGCCATCGTCGGCAATATCCTACAAGAGCAAGTCAAAGATCCCTGGCTCTCGTAAGGAGGAAAGTCTTGACCGGCCGGCCCCGTCTAGCATGGATAAGGAGCAGATTATTCTCGAACCCGATGATGCAGATGATGCATCGTTCAGAGAGCAGCTCTTCGCCCTGGATTCACATAGTTCCGACGAAGACTACTTCGAGGAAGGCGATGGCCATGACTCAGAAGGCGACAGCGACGGGAAACCTTCGATTATTCTTGGGCAAGAAGTTCATGGTAACGAGGAGGTCGCAGTAAACTACGAAAGCACATCAGGGGTCGCCGATGAGGTAACTTATAACTATACTCTATTCAAAAGTAAGTTGTATTTCCCGCCATGATGCTTCGTTCGCTGACAAGCCTGTTTATAGCTGCTACTGGGCAAACAGTTCGCACTGCTGGTGCGTTGATACCACAAAGTTACCGAAACCATGACGATCCGGACTATCCTTGGATATGCCCAGTCCGTTCCTGCAGGGCAATATTTCCCCAGTTGAGCGGACTCGGTGGCCACTTCAACGTGGGTAAGGCCTCCCATTATGATCGGACACCACTAACTAGAGCATAGCGGGGGCATAGAAGGGCCAAATTAAACGACAACGGAGATGGTACCCTATCAGTTGTGGGCCAGCAGGAGGGTGATGGCGTGAAGCCCGCGATCGTTGTCTCTACAAGACCCCTTGACCCTAACGAGCCACCGATGGCAAAACCAGCCGTTCCTGCCCAGTTGAAGAGTAGATATGCGAGAGAGCAGAGGAACTCTGGGGCGTTTCATGCACAATTGGAGACGCCCAGCACGACGAAGAAAACTGCCGACATACAAGCAGCTCCAAACAGCCCACGGGGAGAGAGCGGAGAGGAGTTGTGGCAATACGTCCACCAGTATCTGAAGCATACTCCTTTCTCCCCCATACCACAAACGGGGCACGTCCCGCAAATGCTGACTCTTCCACGCGTCCGAGACGTAGAGTTCAGAGAGAAGTTGGCGAATCCTTATTCCGAGGCCAGAGCTCAGGACATCAGTGCGCTTATTATGCAAGTGACTGGACAAGAACCACCACATCCATGCAGCAGATGTCAGGAGGGCAAAGGCCCTTTCAAGGGATGCTACCTAATATCCGTCGAGGCTCCTCAAAGCACACGCAATTTGGTGAGGGCCTGTGCGAATTGCTTTTATAAGTGCAACCAGACGTACTGCGACCTGAAGGACTGGTCGCTACAGGCATACCCCGAGCTGGCCGGATCCTCCGAACCAAAGCAAACTTCCACCCAGTCCCCCGCCCGAACGAACCCATCAGCCTCAAAGTCATACCCGGAGAGGCGGTCTGATCGAATTGTCTTTAAAGAGTCAATCGCTGAGTCGTCTTCTGCATCCAACAAGCCCCCAGCTGTGACGGAGGGACATGACGAGCCTAGCATCAATATCAGCCCCAACCAAAGTATGATAAACGGGCCTCGCCCTCAGACACGACGAGATGGACACACATCGGTACAAGACGACTCGATCCTGTTTTCGAACCACCAGATGGCCGCCGCGAATCCGGCACAATTATTGGAGCTCGAGACCTGGGAGATAGCTCCTGGACGAATTCGCGGCAAAGGGGACCTGCCCTTTGAGAGTATGTATCTCCTTTAACTCCGCCCCAAATGCCGATTATCAGTGATATTACGTGCTCTACTCACGTGCGCATACATGCAATGTAGCTAATAATGTCCAGATGTCGCATTCTCAACAACCTACTTGTCACAACAAGGCCAAGCCATCACGGTCGCTCCCAATATCGCCTTCCAGGTCGTCATTGTTAGGCCGGGGACTACGCATATGTGGAAGAAGGACGGCACGGGTAAACTACGCCTGTGCTCTGTGGCCGCCGGCAAAGTGAAAGTAAAGATGCACGACGAGGAATTCACGATTGGTCCTCACGGGATGTTCAAGGTAGGGCCCGGCGTGGAGTGCACTGCAATCAATACGCTTTACGTCGACGCGATGCTGCATATCAGCGTCCTGCCCGGCAACTTAGGGGCGGATTAACCGGAGGGTGAACTGAGCCGGGTTGATTTGGGGTATGTGATCGGGATTAGCTATATGACTTTGGGCGTTGAATTAAAAGTTCCCAAGGACTGCGGTTGGCTTTAAATTGATATTGATGCTTAGGTGCGTACTGAATATTCGATAAGACTAATATGCCTTCATTTATCATTGAAACAGTGCCACCCCCTTAAAAAGAGAAGACAGACCGTCCCAACCGCACCCGAGACCGGGTTCGGCATGGATTGTGCAGCAAGGCCGGTGACAGGTGTGGTAGTGTTATGGTTATCGCTACGGCGCGAGGTCAGTTTCGATGAAAAAATCATCGCTGGGATCGAAATGCATAACTTACGCGCAACTCCAACTGTCCGTCCGATCTACGTCGCCCACGCCGTCCCACGCGGCTACCTTCGGATACGCGCAGATAGGCCGCTGCCTCAGGACCCCGGATGAGGGGTCTGTCGCCGACCGCCACGTGGTGGCGACGAACGAGTCCACGGGCACGCCCCTCTCGACCCAGTCCACGAGCGCCATCAAGACGTCGTACCCCGCGTCCCCCTCGAAGCCGGGCACCGAGTACGTGCGGTTGCCGAAGGTCAAGGCCTGGTACGCGGCCCCGAACGCCCACGGCGCGTCCACATCCGTCAGCCTGCAGTGTTGCATCCCGGGGACCAGGAAGTAGCGGAAGAAGTCGCGCGTCGCGTTGAGGTCGCCGCCCCTGTCAATTTTCATTCCCTGCTGCGTTAGTCATCTTGATGGTACGCCCGGTAGCGGATAGATGATGTCATTCGAGATTAAACAGGGGTGGGTCAAGCAGCGTTGGGTTCATTCCGGGGCGGGCATTCATTTCACTTCCATGGCCTCCACTGTGCGGTTATAGTACAGATCGGAGCCCCTGGTCGGCACCAGCGCGTCAGCCATGCCGTGGTACATGAGTACCTTGCCGCCGCTTTCGCGGAAGATTCCGGCGATGGCACCGTAGTCGTCGGCGGTGGCGCCGCCGGGGCCGGACCGCGCCGACAGCTCGACGACGCTGTCGTTGAAGTCCGCGACGCCCAACCCCGGGTCGTCGAGCACGAAGTACCGCTCGTAGCCGATGGCGTAGGGGCTCGTGCCCGAATAGTTGAGCACCACGTGCATGGTCCACTCGGACCCCGGCAACAAGCCCGGCTGGATCAGTTCGCCGTCGACTCCGACACGTAGTTCTCGTACACCCTCCTCAGCGTCCCGATCTGCGCCTCTGTCAGGCACACGGACTCGGACTGCGGGGTCGCCGTGGTCAAGTCCTCAGCGCTAGCGCCGGATGCCCCGCACGCGAGCCGAGCTAAAAAGTCGAGGGCGCAGCGCTCGGGCGCGCTGACGATGCCGTCCCTGACCCCGTCGGCGCCGTCGCACCGGCGCGACACCTCGCGCGCGAGCGGCCGCAGCGCCGTCCACGGGGCGTGTCTGGGGCTGTCGGCCGGCCAGTCCCACTGCGCTACCTTGGTGGCCCAGTTGTTGAGCCGGCTCGTGTACCACGCGGGCGCGCCCACCAGCACGCCGTCGAAGCTGCCAGGCGAGATCTGCACCTCCTTCAGCCCTTGCCGCCCGCCCGTCGAACACCCGCTGAAGTACGAGTATCTGATGACGCTGTTGCTGCTGCTGCTGCTACTGCCCGTACGGCCTCCATTGCCGTTCTCGTTCTCTTCGTCGTTATTATCACTGTTGCCGACGTTACCGGCGTAATACGCCTCCACGAGCCGCTTCCCGAGCTCTACGGACCCGCGCATGGTGCGCCAGCCCCAGTCGGTGCGCGACGAGGGCCGGCCGAGGGCCCACTCGAGCTGCGTGGCCGTCGAGTTGTGGCCCGTGTCGGTCGACAGCGCCGCGAACCCGTATCGCGTGCCGACGCCCATCTCGAGCCAGTTGATACCGCCCCCGAACCCGCCGTTGCCGACGGTCAGGAAGCGGCGGTTCCACGCCTTCTCGGCGTCCGACAGGAACAGCCCGAAGCGGAAGGACGACGAGGGCGACGACGCCCACGCGCACCGTCACCGCGCACAACGCCGGGAGGTCCGCTGGGTCCACGGGGTACGCCAGGTTCGCGGCACCCTCGCCGTAGCTCCGGCCCTGCGGCACCGCCGTCACGTTCTCGAGCGTCGCGTTGGGGGGAAGGGGCCCCAAGAAGGTTGATATGTTGCATCTGTCATCCGTGGCGGTCTCATCCGTAGAGCTCTCCGGCCGGCGGCTCTGAAGTGGTGGTGGTGGGTGGTGGTGGTAATAAAGGCATCTTCCCTGTCATGGTGGCTGATAACTGGCGATCGTTGCCCCCTTCTGTGGAAGCGATATTATCGGGGGCGCAATATGAATAATATCAACCAAGGGGTTGTTTATTATTGTGAAGAGACCCTTGGTGAAAAGACCCTTGGTAACGTGATGTACTGCTCACTCCCTTTTTATCGGTTCCACCGTGCAATAGCGAGCTTTTTTGGAACGCGCTGTCTTAGAACTTATATGTTATCCGGGGGGTCATTCAGGCTCAAATTCAGTATGTTACCCAGGAATTGCTCCTATTCGTAGTGTAACCAACTTCCCGGGACAAAGCGAAGTATATAGCTCTATAAAAGCCAATACGAAGGGAGGAGGTTTCTCGCTAGTGCACGGCTTTAGAGCCCCCATTCTATCCACACGGATGTCGCCCCCAAACGCCCAACTATTTTTATGAGCCGTAATCGAGCCAAGTAGAGATATGGGGGGCTGCCCATGAGGCAGTACGCCTCTACTGAGCTTGTAGGTTTGCGAGCACGCTAGTTAGAGGTGCCGGCAGCCCAGGTCCCATTGTGGGGTTCCCTGCTAGCTACCGAGCATGCCGCTACGGGCGGTGGGGTCCCCGCAAAGAGAACCGGAGGCCAACTGTGGGACTGAAGCTAGCGTGGTTGGCCCACACGGATGGCCCCGGCCGGTTCCAGTGAAGGGGAGACCGGGTCTAGATGACGCTAGATGATATAAGTGTTGACTTCAAGCTTCCACGTGCTGGGCATGTTGGAGGTGACCATAATGTCGAGGCTGTGGATATAGAATGTGGACATACAGAGTATAGACAGAGGCTTATTAGGCGGTTTGCTGTTCAATAGCGGTCAAGATACTGGAAGCAGCGATTTTAACGTTTCCGATAATGATCCTGTGACAGAGGGTGTGCATAGACATGCGGACGAAAAATCCCCTTTGCAGGATATAACACATTTAAGGCCTTGAAGAACAACTTGCTAGATGTCTTTTGCAACGACCTGCCAATTCAACAACTACTAACTACTGTGAAACTATCCACAAGAACGGCCCAGTGCGCAATAGCCGCACATCTAGAACTACGGTGGTAGATCACAGCGCGTACAACCTAGGCACAGGCCCCCCTTCCGCCGCCGCAAGGATCCTCCCGTTCCTGAGGGCGTAATAGTACCGCAGCGCGAGCGCGCCGAGCGAGACGAAGAAGAGCATGGCACAGTTGACACCGTGGCCCGTTGGGTACCCCCGGGCGGCCTCGTCGGCCTTGTAGATCCAGACGCCGGGGATCTGGCCAAGGCCCGCGCCGATGCTGACGTTGAGCGCCACCGCGAGCCCGATCGACGCCGTGCTCCACATGTTGGACGTCAGCCACCCCAGCATCGGCGGGATGCACGAGAAGGCGCCCGCCGCGCCCACGATCAGGCACCCGTACCGTCCAGCGTACTCGGCGGCCGGCAGCAGCGCGGATACCAAGAAGCCGATCGCGCCCACCGCCGCGGCGCCCGCGCAAGCGTACGCCCGGGCGTTGAAGTGGTCGCCTAACCACGAGACGATGATCTGGCAGACTGCAACTCCCCCCTCCGTCAGCTTAATTCCCCTCGCTGGCTTACTAGGTAGGCATTCTTACCATAAGCGACGGCCCATGGGGGCACCGTCATCAGTTGGGCCTGGAGGTCGAAATACCCGAGACCGGAGACGATAGACGGGGTGAACAACGAGAGCGAGCTGAACGGCAAGGACACGGCGAAGTAGATGGCGTAGTGGCCGTACAGGCGCCAGTCAGTAAGCGTGGCCCTCGTCTCCGCCCATGTCAACGACGCGGCTGACCCCTTGGCGCCTTCGAGGTGTAGTCTCTGCGCCGCCAAGTCCTTCTCACTCTCGCTGAGCCAGGATGCCCGCTCGGGGTAGTCAGGGAGGAGGAACCACACGAAGAAGGCGCTCACCATCGATGGTATGGCTGAGGAGAAAAGTCAGCCAAGCCTATCTCTGAGTTCCATCGGTGGACGCTGTATGTACCCTCTAAAATAAAGAGCCAGCGCCACCCGGGTAAACCGCCGACCATATTCATATGCCCGACTCCATAGGCTATAGCACCGCCGAAGGCGCCAGCAAGCGTGGCGCTCGCGAGTATGAACGCCACGCGCACACTGCGCTCGTTGGTCTTATACTAATTCGCGCCTAGGGTCAGATCGTCCTCGACGGATATTGAGAACTCAAATAGGCAAATCCTCACCCAAAATGTTAAATAATAGACCAAGCCGGGAAAGAGCCCAGCCTCAAAAGCACCGAGGAGAAACCGCACGCCGGTTACTTGGCCAAAATTATGTGTCCCGCCAAGACCAGCGCTGATGGCACCCCAGGAGAACTATAGCCTCTCAGTCAGTCCGTTTCTACTCGCCATTTAGGAGCGGATCGTCCCGAGGTCAAGGCCACCACTCAAGTGAACTGACTCAATCAAGCAACCAGTCACAACAAGAGAGCAACAGAGTAAGCCTGCGCACTCACCATGAGAAAGGCGATCCATCGAGATGGTCTCAACTTCTTGAGCAAGATATTCGATGGGACCTCAAACAAGAAATCTTCAAGTGGTCAAGTTAGTCAGTCAAGCGGATGAGACTTCTATAGCCCATTGTGTCACGCTTCTATGCAAATGGACGATGTTGGAATCCTCGAAAACCCAGCAGAGAATGGTCCCGCAATATAGCTGGAGAGGCCGAGGGCTTTAAGACTTACAGCCAATCAGGAAGATCATGAGCGCAATGTTGAACTGGTAATTCGACATCCTCGTATCTGTTTGCATGTCGTCCCCGGTCGACGAGTTGAGCACTTTCGCGTTCCCGATGTTGGAGCGGTCGAGGTAGCACAGGAAGTAGATGGCCGCGGAGAGCGGCACGATGCGCTTGTCCTGCCTCCATAGCAAGGCCTTCTCGGCGGCTGACGAAGCGGCGACTATGTCGATGATCGCCTAGGTATTGTAAGACGGTACCACAAGTTAGATCCCAAAAGCGAGTGGTTACTCACGTCCTTCAGGTGATGGTCCCCTTCGTGTTCCCCCGCCGCTGTCTTGCCGGTCTTTTCCACATCAGTGGGAACGTCGTGCGCTGGAGCCATCATGAGCCAGTTCAGTTCGCCACGGCCTTTCGAATTCGAGCCGGTACGATGTGTGTTGAACAAGGGAGAGAAATACCAACGTCTTTGCGTCGCTCTCGCTAAGCTTATCAGAGAGGCCTGTGACAGCCAACCACCGTCCTCAGAGCTTTCACCGACAGCCTAGCCTATGGGTACGAATGCGGGGGCTCATTGCACATGCCCCCTTATAGAATAGGATTATATTTGCCCTCCTCTCAAGTCTCTTATTCGATGCCGCATCGCGGGATGGAGAAGTTTATGTACGGCGGACCAATCAGGAGTTGCTTGGCGGGGGAGTTCAGCTGCTATCTCACCCGAGCTGCAGGGAACCGAGGCCGCTTCATCCTTCCGAGGTTGGGATAAGATCACAAAGAGTCCCACGAAGGTGAGGCACAGCGAATCAAGAGGCATACAAGTTGGAAGCAGTCTGAAGGTAGTCGATATCAAACGGAATTAGTCCGTGAATGATGCGGAACCACCGGTCCGGATGCTGACGGATTGCGCTAGCTTGAGCTTGTTCGAAGAACTAGCAGCGCCTCGCAAACGAAAGCGTGGTGTGCTCCCTCATTTGGTTCGCTGATCAAAGTTGGCGAACATGAGACTCTCTGGCAAGTTTTCATACCAATAGGTGCCCGGTTACATAGCTCCATCTTTTACAAGTCACAGGGGCATATATAGTTCGTTACCTCCCACCGGGTCCACTATTCTGTTAGAGAGTCTCGTACAAAATTTGTATGGGCTTGGACATTACTGATCGTTCTGCCTGTCCTTACCGTTATCGCAGGTTGACAGTCCTCGAAGATTATCGATCTTGGACGAATTGACGAGTCTACATACCGTATAATATGCTATACACATCTACATTCTAAGTCTATATGGCAGATAGTGGCCCGGTGGGGGTAACTAGCTAAATACCCCTGTGACTAGAAGTCGGTGGGTGGCTGAAATGTCGAGAGGTTGCACCACCTATGACAGGCAGGGATAAGATGGCTCACCTAGCATCGCTGTGTTGAACCGAGTAGTGATCTCGTAGGACATAGTGCAAAGATTGAAAGAACAAATGAAAACAGAAATGACGTTCGGAATAAATGTAATATTTGAAGAAACGAGCTCAATTGGTCTTGGTTGTTGTTGCATCTAGGTCGGAGTAGAAGGTCTGACTACCTACATAGATGCAAATAGTGGGGCTGTCGCGCCCATACCTCCCTTGCCCCAGCACCCCCCCTTATACCCAATTTCCCTTGCCACCACAAATATCCGAACAAAATGTAAATTTGTGAGTATTTTCAAACACCGGAAAGACCTTATCCCAAGGCCCAGTTACTGAGCAGATATGGCATATACACAGTGAACATTACTACCAATGGAATAGGCTCCAAGCCGAGAGCTATATGTATATGCCTAATAACTGCCTTTAATACAGATGAGCCGGACGATAAAGTTTTATCTTCGATATTTGGGGTTTCGATTGGGTGGTCTAATGATGATGTTTTGGTTACGAACAAAGTCCTGAGCCAAGTTCCAGTTAAAATGCCCTTCTGACGTACTGTATGGCTCTTTCCCGCGCGGTACCTGCCAACCATCTTATGATCAAAAGCGAGGATGGCGTCCGATAACGTGAGTCCTGGAAGTTTAACCCTGTCGGATGAATGCAGAGGCCAAAAAAACACCAGCCAAACAATATCGTGGAAATCAGACATGCATAGAAAACCTTTATTATGGAATCTGAGACTGCGCGTCACAATGTCCAATACTCAATATGGTAATGCCCAGACACAGAACCCGTTCTTTCCGGTGTCGCCTCGTCTGATCCACTACCATGCCCTTCCCACCGAAACCACGGGAATCGATCGCAAGGCGCTAGCCTGAAGCCTCAGCCAGAGCCAAAGGCAGAACCAGACGCAGGACAATACCGACCACGATAGGGTCCTACTCGATCCGGTAACGGAGCTTGGGGCCATCCGAAGCCGGTAGGCGGAGGGCATCGCCAGCCACCGACCCCCGCAGGTGGGCTCGCGGACGAAGCCGGAAGCCGTGCCGCCCGAAATGCCGATCCTATAGGACCTGACATCGGGGGAGGCGCTGCCGGAGACCGGCCCCACGGACTGTGGGAGGTAGCACGTCTATTTCCAGTTCCAGCAGGGCCGGCCGCTCCCCGGCCAGGACAAGGGCCACTACCGCCTCACGCTCCAGTCCCGCATGCTGGAGATCATGGACAAGAGGTTGGCCATAGGCTATCACATGTACCCCTCTGCCTTCCCGTTCAAGACAAGGAACGGTGTCACCTGGCGGTATTATGATGGCCCGAAGAACTTCGACATGTGGGCGTAGATGTAGTCCGTAGGGAAACGGTCGTGTGCTGGAATGAGACGTTGAAAGTTAGGAGAGCAGGCTGGGTCAAAATTCCATACCCCTATTTGAGCCTGGCCCATCAATGCACCTGAACATGCGAATAGGATAATACGAAAGCCGCCAATATAATACCACTCTCTATCTCGTTATCAAGACAGGAGTTATGATTACCCTATTTTTGTAATACTCTACATGACTTTCTCGACGAGTAGTCCTTCTACGTGTTGATTACTTGATTTTATGTACTACGCGAAAGAGGCCTCACCTGCTTTACTCCGTCTTCGCCCGTTTCGCATCTCGGGGTTTGCCTCTTCCTGCTCTTCGCCGCGTTGCTTCTTGCAGCCCCTTGTCTTTCGCTTCCATCTCCCCATGTTACGCTTCTTGGGCACCGATGCCCCAACAGACCAAGTCTCTGGTCGCGTGGTGCGGCGGCAAGGCGATTTCATAGCCCTGATCGGCCCTCAGCCTCTGGGCCCGTATCAGGGACCAGCGAACTGCAAGCCTAACAAGGCTGGCAGCCCGGTGATTGCCGCTGCCGCCTGCCTGGCCCTTCGCCCAGTGGAATTCCACTGGGATCTTGCGGCTCGCAAGGCGGGAGAGGTGCCGAGCAAGGTCCTCGAAAGCCGGATTGCCGAAAGTGATTACATTCGCTCGGCCTGGCGCCCAGGAGATGCTCGGTCCCTGTGATCACGTTCATAACAGGCAGATGCAACGGTATAGCGTAGACCGGCCAAGACGACACCGGATGAAGAGCAAACCAGAACACCCGTAAGTTAAATTTCTTCGGTTTCAATGGAAAATTGGGACTATGTAGCCCCTGGAAGGAACCACCGACTTGTGGATGATTTCTATAGAAGACATGTGCCGGGGACGAGCTTATAATCTTCCTCTAATCTAATATTCTCATCATTGCCGAACGCATCTTCATGTATTTGACTAACGATGTGATAGTCTAGTGGAATTTCTGCTCCAGTCTCCGGGTCTGGCGTCACGTATGGGGAGTTTCCTAGCCACTCCAGTGGTTCGGTCAACTTCTCCTTCGCGTAGTTTGGCCAAACGACTCCAGGCTGGCCGAGCTGGTAGGGGCGAACAGCGCCCTGTCTACTGCGCTTGAAGAGAAGAAAAAGCGCAGAGGGGAAGTACGCGAGGTCCCGAAAGTCCTCGTCTTCACGGATTCGATGCTGGTTTGGCTGTAGATAGTTTACGATATGCGATGCCTGTTTGACTTCGGACTTTTACACACAGATATGTCCTCCGAAAGGAAATATGGTCTTGAGTTCGAAAAGATGCGGAGTGGCGAGATTCAGTGTGGTGTTGCAGTAGCCACGAAGGGTCATGGGAAGCCTCTTTAATCTGTGGGAGCGTAGGACAGCAACAGAAAGAAACAGAAGCTTAGGGATATTTGCGAAAGGCCACCTTTAACCGAAGACCATCGCAAACCCACGCACGGTTGGTGGTACTGTGTGTTAACTGCTGGCCCCCCATTGTAGTAAACTTAATGATTGATTGCTATGAACAACATATGGTCTGTAACTACTGCGTCCATGCTACTTGACGAGCCTGGCGCCTTCAGAATCTGCTGCTAATTCTCAGATGCGTTTTGTTGAAAACTTGCCAGAGGCAGCGAGGGCTGATGATGACGTGAAGAGATACTGACTTTTCAATGATATTCACGTAGAATAGGAATAGTGACAATATCATATGAAAGGAAAAGGAAAAGACCGAAAACGTCAAACTTCTCTTATGCGGGATCACTCGCATCCTTCACAGGGGTCGGCAAAAAGGGTGAGGATATTTGGGAATACCGAGCACCTACGATGACCATGCTCTTGGTGATTTATCTAACTGTCAAGTCTACTACGGAGCCATCAAGCTCAGCAGGTCCAGCTAGAAGGCGAGGCTCCTAAGTTTTTGTTTATCGAGTGGCAAGTGAACTCGAAGAACTTAACAGTATATACTTATGTTTCTCTCTATTTCAGTTCTGAATCTATTTAAAGACTTATTAATAGTATGTAAGACAGGGGAGGAAACCCTTAATCAAGGATGAACACTTTTTAAGAACACCTCTTCCACGAGGATAGGAAAACTATACAGGTGGGATGTTATTAACACACCATCGAATACCACTGAGACCATACGCCCAGCAGGTCCGGTTGAAACATCAGGCTCTGATTTCCATTCATGTCAGACCTAGTAAAGCCAGTCAGCCCTAGCGGAAATTACTTCCTGTACCCCTGGTACCTTTTTCTCCCAGCTCCAGCTGTATTTACGTGTATAAAAGGAGGGTTCGCTACCTTCACTTTCTAGCTAGGACCTTCTAGAGGTCAGGCAACCTTTAATACACTTCTTCTTCAGTTATATGCTTCTGTGTGTGATGTCAGGGTTTCATAGTTCATAAAGTCAGTCTGGTTAGGGCTCAACCCCTGCAACCAAAGATCGTTTTCGTTATAGCTCCTAAACCTCTCGCAGAATCTTACGTGAGAACATATTTGTGTATTTTACTACTGGTCGTCAAACACTTACTATTAGAAGCAAGCTACACTTTTTGGCCTAGATTTGGGTTTCCAGGAAACCAAAATCCAGGTCGATATGGAACCATTTCCATATTACGCAATTACTGGCCATATACTCTGTGGCTCCTGCCATACCATATTCGTGGCTAGTACGACATATTTGAAGCCTGTTACGCAATACGTACTCTCAGCCAGGACAAAACCCGAATGATTATGAGATTTCACGAAGAGTTTCAGCTGTCACATCCCGATCGTGAGCCGCCAATGTAGCGTGGCCTTGCTGCTCGTAAGTGAGCGACTGAACCCAATAGTAGGAAATCTGGAGCCCATAGGATACTCGCCGGAGATCGTCATCAAGTATCACTGCATTCTCGCAGGAAGGATAATTTAGTAAAGCTCTCTATGCTTTCCATGTGAAGTCATCGTGAGAGCCGCAAAGGTCCCCCTGAACATGCGCTAACAATTAGAGGAGCCCCTAGCCAACCCGCTTAGGGCGCGAGCGCTACCTAGTATATAGCCTGAGTCTTAGATTGACAAAAGGTCGCGCTCGAACGTTATTAGTTCAAACGTAATATGGTTATATATGCATTCCTTCACTGAGCAGTTCATGCCGCCAGCCTCACTTGCCCTCACCACGTGCGGTTACATGAGCCGATTGAGATCTGGAGCAGTCTAAGGGCCGAGGAATCTCGCAGTACCGAATAGAAGGGAAGGGAACGTAAGTGGCCAGCTATTATCTAGCCTAGCTTCGCAGGATGCTTGCGACATATGCGACCTGCAGTTTGTGGGCAGAGCTGCTTGAAACATGCTGCTAATCTGCCAAGACTGAATGCAACCGACCCCAATGATCTGTCAGACAGGTAGCTATGGGAATCATTTGGACCTTGCATCTATTTAACAGGAAAGGAACACCCAATGCGACCTTTGTATCATACTAACTCCCTTGCCACTACCCAAAATAGGTCTCACGTGGGCTAGAACGAGGCTTTCCGGTGGCTCCATTCGTGCCTGTAAATGCTGCGATTACGTTGGATCATTGGGCGACTAAAATCTGGGGGCGTCAGCGCCTCAGTCCAAGGCCAAGGCCACAATTGCAAAATACGTAGAAACCGCGCGCGTAGCGTAGTAGCGCTGCGTGGGCGTTGGTGTTGGCCGTATCCGGACAAAACCCTTCCTGAAACGAAACACCCGGCTGCAGGGCGGCACAGCGTCCAACTACCACTTCATTCGCTTCGAATGGCGTCGAGCGTGATCCACATTCCTCCAGGTATCGCCTACCGACTTTGTTACGCTGAAAGCGATTCGAATTCCCCAACAGGCTACCTACCCACTAACCAATCTTCTTTCAAGGCACCCTCTCAACTACGCTCTTCTGCCAAGAAGCTGCCCCCGATCTCAGATCTTATGTCGCGCATATCCTAGTAAGCCCATCGATGGCGTTCGTTTGCTACGTTTCGGGGATTACTTCGGCTCCCAGGAGTTGGCGGGGATTGGAAAATTTAACGTCGACCGAATTGGGGTTCCTTTTTCAGAAAACGGAATGCAGGGAGAAGGATCGGCCGCCAAACTTACCGTGAAGAGTGTTCCCATTCTTAAAATAAAGTTGCAAGCAGGCCGAGAGTGGCGTCGCCGAGCCACGTGCGGCGCGGTGATCGGTGCTTGATGATTGGAGGACGGGGATTTCAGCGACATCCGCAAACGGGAGCTGGGAAGCATTCCCTCATAAAGTGAAGAGTAAAAGGTACAGATTACTACGAGTTTCATGCCAATGAGCTTCTAGACCACCAGAGCCTGTGAGACCACCAAGAGAACGTCTCTCTCAAAGCGGCTGGTGGATGCCTTAATCGGTATGAAGCCTGCGCATGTTACTATACGGCTGAGAATCCCCCACCGAGTAACGCGGAATATGAGTTTCTCAGTGTTGCCCGTTCCGGCCAAGGCCAGACTAGACCTGCCAGTCACTCCGTTCCTGCAGGGGAGTAAGGTTCGCCCCTAACACGAATGCAACGCTCTTATATGAGGTCAGATCATACGTAACCGGCCATCCATTTCAACGGGGCGTATACGGGCATTCCTTCTGTTCGAATCTCCAGCAGCCCGACACTTTAGTTTTCGTGACTCCTCGCAAGATGTCTCTTTCCCTCGAAACGGTTTCACGTCTGGTGCTAGGACAATGCCATGTCCCCTAAGCAGATACCGCCTCTCTCACAGCCCGGCCTCGAAGTCGCGCCCGAATCGCAACTCCCAGAGGTCGTCAACGGGCCAGTCGTCTTCCCGCAGAGACCGGACCCCTTCCTCCGCGTGCCGTTGTCACCGCCGCGCATCGCCCTCTCACCCCCGGTTCCCCCCAAGGAGTCGCCGCCTGTCCCCGAGAAGGGGAGGTGGGACACTCCGGAGAGCTGGCTGAACCGGTCGGTGAACTGGGTTGCTCCCGTGAGCGCGTTCTCCGACTACTCGCCGGTGAGCGAGACGGGGAGCTTGCACTTCGGTTCGAGGTTCCCCCGTACCGGTAGGTCGCTGCCCGCGGCGCACGCGACGCACGGGAACAGGACCTTCTCGATCTTAGGCGGGTCGAGGAAGAAGTTCTGGTTGGTCTTCGGGCCGATCTTCGCGTTTATCGCCGTTGGACTTGCGGTTGGGTTGAGCCTGGGGTTGTCCATCGACATACGCGACGAGGCGGAGGATGCAAGCGACCAAGAGTGAGTCCTCTCAGCATGCGTCCGTGTCGCGCATAAGATTAGATGACGCTTACCCAGATTCTCTAGTTCCACACTACGGACGGCAACCACATCAACCGCTGCTTCGCCTACGGCGTCTGTGTTGGTTATACCAACGATGCCGCTCATGTGTCCGGAGGCGAATGGGACGACGTACCAACCGGTAATCGACAAGGACTCGTTTTTGATCCTGTGCGATGTCGACTACGACACCGATAGTACAGCGGCAGCTATGATTGATGTCGACATTACTGGCCTCCGGAGCGTTGAGGAGTGCATCGCCATGTGCGCGAACTATAGCGTGTGCGTCGGCGCCGGCTGGGGCAATCGCGAGGGCCGAGACGCCTGTTGGATGAAAGGATCCCTCGGAAGTAGCAAGAAGGCGCCAAACTGGTTCTTTGCGATTAGGAAGAACTCCTCGGATCCCGGGGTATGATTCCGCGGACATTATAATGAGCACTTAACCTCTCATGTTGTATATAGTCTCGATAACCTCCTGGACGCATGAATCTTCTCTACGTATGCGGGAGCGAATATCTATTAGGAAGCTAATTCTACCTGGTACCTCTAAATGCCGAGTTTGGATGGCCTCGCCGACTTTGTCGATACCTCGAAGGACACGAAGGGCCATCCTCTGGAAGCCACCTCGAGCCTGTATTTTAACAGGCGTCGCAGAGCGACCCTAGAGGACAAAGGACAAATAATGGCTGCAAGTAGGACGAGTAAGCAAAATTCGGTAGCCCAATGTGGCTCACCAAAGGCTCACCAGCGATATATCAGCCGGGCTTTCTTGGTGTAGTAAGGGCACAGAGCGAGGGATTTGGTTTGCAGCCGGGGAGATCAGGCTAGTGGACGGCGGCCTTCGGTTGGCAACTTCGAAGCCTTGGTCCACGCCTGCTTAGAGCTTTTAAATCCGCGGTGATTCTGTGAATTTGTATACACGTAAAGTAAATTATTTCGATTTGTACTATAGGCTGCTGGGACATTGTCGAGATCAAGTCCCGATACTGATGGTTGAATGTCCGGCCTCCGACTGCGTTATTCAAGTTAGGGGGGAAGTGGATTCGGAGATAAATGATGACGGCCCGGATATAAAGACGTAGGGGACGCTCGAGCCACCAACTACATCACGTAGCTGCCCCAGATCGCTCATTTGGACCTTTGGCGAATGGCTCTGTATCTTGCGCTTGCAAGCGCAAAGAAACGTGCAATCGACCGGACGCCGCAATCGTGACTGCAAAGCCGGTGGTGGTCCAAGATGCCATCCCGGACCGAGGACAAGAACGATCCCTGGGACAAGGAGACGAAGCGCAAGTTCCAGACGTACGCCGCCTACCCTATCACCTCCACCATCCTAAACCCCAGCAGGAGCTTGCATGCTAATCGGTTTCACTCGCAGCAAATCCAAGAGCGAATACTTCGATCCCTGCCAAGAGGCCGCCGCGAGAAGCATACGATGTCTGAATAGGAATGGCGGAGAAAGAGCCATGTGCACCGATTACTTCGAGTGAGTTTCGCCCGAGTCCGCCGCCGCCACCGCCGACTCGACCCGACCTAACTTGAGCGCCGGAATATTGGGATGGCGGGACTGACGAAGAGTAGGGCATACCGCGAATGCAAGAAGGAATGGGTAAGATCACCACGCTATATTCTGGGAAGGGACCTAGACTTGCGATGCTTACCACCTCTAGATCAACAAGCGCAAGGAGGAGAAGAAGATGGCAGGCGGATGGATCTTCTAGGAACCTACTCGACGGCGCGAGCACGCAGCACATTAACCTGGGGAGGGGGGGGGGGGGGGCCCCCGTTCCTGG
>QJNS01000327.1:0-73226 GCA_004154925.1 Monosporascus cannonballus | reverse complement strand
TTTTTTTTTTCATTTTTTTTTTTCTTTTTTTTTTCTTTTTTTTTTTTTTTTTTCTTTTTTTTTTCTTTTTTTTTCTTTTTTTTTCTTTTTTTTCTTTTTTTCTTCTTTTTTTTAAAAAAAAAACTTAAAAAAAATTAAATTCAAATATTTAAAAATCAACTTTTATTTTTTTAATTTCTTTTATGTTTTATTTTTTTATTTTTTTTATACTTTCTTTTCGTTTTTTTTATACTTTTTATTTTCTTTTTTCTTTTTTCTTTTTCTTTTTCTTTCTACTTATTTTCTTTTCTTTTTGAAAAAAATACAAAATTACATATTTAATATATAATATTTATAATTATGTCCCATATCGCCACCCCGTTTATTATATTTCCGTCGTATAACCGTTATTAATATTTTATTTATTTTATATATTTTTTTTATTTTTAATATTTATTTTAAATATGTTTTATATTAATTTTTTTAAAATTTTATTTCGTTCTGTTATTATTATTATCCGTAATATTTAATTTGTTTATACGTAATTTCCCTTTTTAATACCGTTTTTTATTACCGTATGTTATTTTTATAATAATCCGTATTATTAATAATAATTATAATCCGTAAACCGTATTTTTTTTATTACGCCCGATAATTTTTTTTAACCGTTTAATATTATTACGCTTAATATTAATATTATTTCCAGTATTTTTTTATTATCCGTATTAATATTATTTAACATAATATATTTTATATTTTCTTTTTATTTTTCGTAATTAATCATATATTATTTATACCCTTTAATATTGCTTTTTCCGGTTTTTTTTAAATTTATTTTTTTTATTTTTACTTTTATTCCGGTTTCAATTCCGGTTTCGGGTTTTCCGTTTTTTTATTGCCTTAATAACAATTATATTATTTTTTTTATTTTTTCGTAATCCTGCCTTTATTCGTCCATAAACGTATTTAATATTCCTTTCCGGTAATTTACCTTAATTATAAATTATTTTATCGCTTACCGGTTTTATTATTTTATATTATTTTTTTATTTATTATATTATATTAACCGGTTATTTATTATAATTACTAATTTTATTATTGTGTTATTTTTCCGTTTATTTTATTCCGTTTATTATACGAAATTTATCCATTTATATAATTATTATATATATATTATTTTTACCATTTTTTAAATATTTACTTCCGTTTTTAATTCCGTTATTATCGTAATTTATCGGTTTTTTTATTTATTACCGTAATACCCTTTACCGTTTATTTTTATCCGTTATGCCATTATAATAAAAATCGTATTTTAACTTTTTCGTTAATATTTTGCATTTTTTTTATTTAATAATATATTACGTTTTTTTACTTATTTTTTATTTTTTTTATTCATAATATTATTTTAATTATTTTGTTCTTTACCGCCGTTTTGCCCGGTTTTACCGTCGTTATCCGGTACCGGATATTCCATTTAATTATTACCGCCCGCATTATATTTACGTTTCAAATTATTATTTTTTATTAAAATTATTTTTTTAACCGTACCAATAACGTTACCGTTAATAATATTATAAAGCAATTAAAATAATATAATTTTTTTAACGCCGTTAACTTTTTTTAATAATTCGTATTTATAATAATTATATAATATTTATCAACAAATATCGACCGGAATACCTTATACGCCCGTAATCCGTTCGCGTACGCCCTAAATTTATCGTACCCGGCAAAATCCGCATTAATTATTATTAATTACGTTTTCCGTAATAATTCGTCCCATTCCGTTTGGACCGCCGGTTACCACCAAATATAATTAATTTTAAATATTTTCATCCATTCGATTAAATCATTTATTAACGTAATAAATAATAATATTATTATTATTATACCCGATTTTTTTATTATCATTAATAACATAAAAAAAATATTTTTTTATTACCCATTAATAAAATTATTATTAATATTTATTCGCCTTATAATACCATAATTCTTTTTATTCCGTCCCGTTATTTATCTAATTATTAACGGATATTTTTTTTAAATAATTTACATTATCCAGTTTCGATATTAATCTGGCTTTCGTTACCATTATTCCGCCGTAATTATTATTTATGTTTCCGCCGTTATAACCATTATCATTTATTATTTCGGCGACATATTTTTTTTAAATTTCTTTTTTTATTACGGCCGTTATTACCTTTTTTTTATTTTTTTCGTACAATAAAAATAATATATTATCGTTAACGCTTAAATTTAAATATTAATATTAAAATTAATTAATTTCTTAATAATTCGTAATTATTTACAATTATAATTATTTTGGAAATCGGATATTTAACGTATAATATTATTACGTAGTTATATTATTATATATTATTTATAAATCCCAAATATATTTTATTTTATATTATTTTTATGTTTTCCCGGTCGCCGGATTTTCGTATTTATTATTATTTATTTTATTATTTGCCATTTATCTGTTTTCGTCCGTTTTTATATTAATTTTTAATTATTATATTATTAAATTCTAAATTTTATAATTTAATTCAATTATTATATGCCGGTAATCCATTACCGTTAATTTTATCCCGATATATCAACCCGTTATTAATATTAATTATTTATTTAATTCCGCCGTTTTTTACCGGCTTTTTTATTTATTTTTTTATAATTATTTATTTAATAATATTAATAAACCTTATATTTTTATTTATATTATTAATATTTTTCGAACGGTAATATTTATATTACGTACATTATTATTATTTTGTTTATATATTTTAATAAAAACCGTATTATTTTACGTTTAATATTTTAAATCGTTTTATTTTTATTATAATATATTATTAATAATGCGTATCCGTTAAATATAAATATATTCCGGAATAATTATTATATATTATAATATCGTATTATTATAATTTCCGGATTACATCCCGGTTATTTTTTTTAAACGTACGTATTAATTAAATATGTTTTTTTAAAATTTTATAACCGTAATATATATTTTATTATTTAATTTTAACGTTAATTACCTGTTTTTTTATTTTATAATATTTCGTACGCTAATTTGGCGATTTATCGATAATTTAATTAAAATTATTTATTTTTGTCGTTCGTTATAAATAATTATCCCGGGTTTTCGTATATTATGCCATCGACGATCCGTTCCGTTTTAATTAATACCCGTATATCGGCTTACGGGCTAAAAAATAATTTATTTAATAAATTTTCCGTTTTCCGTACGTCCGTCCGTATTACGTTCCGGAATTCCCGTATTTTAATACGTTATTTTAAATATTATAACGCTTTGCCGCCTTTTTCCTATATAATTTATGCCATCCCGTTTTCCTTATGCCGATATCCCTTACCGTACGATATTTACCGGATTATTATATTAAATAATATATTTAATCCGTCCGCCAGTTATTGCCGGTATTCGTTTTTAAACCGTTTGATAATATCGATATTTATATTATCCGGATTATCCGGTTAACTTTCGAAAATATATTTTAATATTAAAAGTTAATTATATTATATAATATCTATAAATTAATTTATATAATTTTTCGCTTATTTTTACGAATGCCGGATTTTATTAATTTTTAATACCATAATAAAATATACTAATAAATTATTATATATCCGAAAAATCACTTTTTATTTAAACGAACCGATATAAAATTAAAAAATAAATTTATCGAATATTTCCGTACGCCCGGATAATTCGTATAATTCGTACGGTTTATACGGTTCAGGCGAATCGGATAAATCCGTATTATTCGTATCGCCCGGTCCGTCCGTTTTAATCGTTTCGGCGGCCCCGCCTATTCTTTTTTTGTCGGCTTTTTCCTTTTTTTCCGTATCCGTTTCCTTTTTTTCTTTTTCCTTTCCTTTTTTTTCCTTCCTTTAATAACTGTACTATATTGCTTAATATTATCCATTATATGTCGGAAAACCGGATGCCGTACTGCCTTTTGGCTTCGTTCCGGCCTAACCGCTATACCCGTACGTAATAATATAAATATTATTTTTAATACGTCCGGTACCGGTTTATCGAATTAATATATTTTTTCGTATTAAACGGTTATTTTGCCGGTTTATTTAAATTAATATTTATTAATTACCGTAACGTTTTATATAATATTATTTCCAATTATTTGGCGTATTTCGCCACCTTACGGTTAAAATTTTCGCCTAATTATATTAACCGTTATTTTTTTTTTAAAATTATTACATCCCATAATATTTCCCAAACCGCATTTAATATCAAATTTAAATTAATTTTATATAATTTTATTAAAATTGTTTTTTAAATATTTCGCTTAATTTATTTCTTTAATTTATATTAATTCTGTATTAATACCTCCCGGCTTATTTATTATCCGTTAGCGTTCGTCTGTTTTAATTACTAATTTATCATTATATGTTATTAATATTAACTTTTATTTATTGTTGCTGCCGCCGCCGACGGCCGCTTTTTTTATATCCGTTTCCGCGTTCGTTTTTGCGTTCGTTTTCGTATCCGTTCCCGTAACCGACCTTTTATCGAACCGCCTCCGTTTAACCTTAAATTAGCCGTTTGCCGCCCGGTTACGGAAAAATTTTTGGTAACGGACCTTTATATATTACGGCAAGTTTTCGGCCGTTATTTTTTGTCCGGCGGCCGCCCGCCTTTTATCCTGGGGATTTTTTTATCCATAAATTATACGATAATATTTTTGTATTTTTCGTACGTAACGGCTAACGTATGGATATTTTTGATACGTTAAACCGTCCTTTTCGAACGGCTACAAAAATAAAATAACCATATATGCCGGTTCCGGAAATTAAAAATTCCTTAATTAAATTTAATTAATAAAAAATTCTGGGATCCCGCAAATTTTATTAATAATATTACGTCGTTTTTAAATAAATTTTTATATATAATTAATCGTATTTAAATAAATTTCGATTTTATTAATTACGTAATTAAATTAATATTTTATATAAATAATTATTTTATAATAAAGTAAATAAATAAACAGATAAATATTATCGGTTATATTAAGATATTATTTATAAATATATATATATTTATGATATTATACGTAAAAAAAGAAAAAATAATAAACAGATAAAAACGTAAAATAAACATTTAAAATTTATATAATTTCGAACTTTTTATTCGTAACGTTAACCTATTTCCGGTAAAAACGCGGTTTTTCGTCCCGGCTTTTACGCTCGTCCGCATTTTATTAATTTTTACCCCCGATTAACCTTAACCGTCGAAATACCTACCTTCCTAACGTCGCATGGCCTCCAGATTCGGACGCCGCGTTTGCTTTATCTTATTCCCCATATACCCGGTTCGAACGGCCAGATTACGGGCAAAGAATTAAATAAATTTTACCCCCCGGTCTTTCCCGTACGCGCCCGCCCCTGGGCCGTGCGTAAATGGACTTTTCAAAAGTTCGTTTGGAAATAACGCCTAGGTTGGCCCGAAAAAAAGTAATATTTATAAAAAAGCCGTTTTTGTTATTATTAATAGTACGATTATTAAATAGAAAAAATGATTAATTTAATATATAATAGAAAAATATTATTAGAAAGTTATTATGGAAAAGATACGTTAATTTATAATCAAACCTTAAAAAATAATTAAAACGACATACAATAAGATATGATTTTAAATATAAAAAAATAATTTATTAGATAAAAACAATTATAACAAAATTTAAAGTAATTAACACAATTCGAGGCAGAATATGCCGGCAATAATATTAAATATAATAATTTGAGGCGCTAAATAAAGAACTATAAATAAAATTTAAGAAATTTGAATACAAATTTAAAAAAAAGGTATCTGTAAGAAAGTTACAAAATGACGAAACCTAAAGAAATTAAAAAATATCCTTAAAAAAGGTTCTAAATATAATAAAATCCGTTAATAATTTTGTTATTTTGAATATACGAATAAAAACGTATTTATATACTATAATAATGGATTACGGAATTTTGACCGGGAATTATATTATGCCGGATATAATTAATAAGTTTAAATTTTTATAAAAATATAAATTAGAATCTTATATAACAACGAATGTCGAAATTTAAGAATTCGCTTACGATAACGGGAAAGTTATATCCGAAATTAATTTTTTCGAAATTTGTATTTAAGGATAATACCAAATAATCGATTTCGATATCGCTTTTTTCGAGAATCACAATATGAGTTTAGAATTATTATGAATATATTAGTACGAAACCTTAATTAATAAAGAAAATAACTAAGTAAAATTGGTTTTATACCTTATTAATAAATAAAAAAAGAATATTAAAACTTTAATATTTAACTATAAATAACGACAAATATAAATATAACGATACTACAAAAACCATATTACTTAAAGGGATAAAATACAAAAAAAGAGGTATTAAAAATATAACAAATTATTATTATTATTAAAACGGAATTAAAGTAATTAAATAATAACATAAAATAGCAGCCTTACAAATTAGAAAATTTGATTAATATATTATTATAATACTATAAATATAAGCAACATTTTAATAAAAGCTTAATATACAGCTATTAAAATATAATAAATAAAATTATAAAATAATTTCTAGAAAAGGTTTTTAATGAAATTTTACCTTATATAGAACCTGAACGAAAACGAATTACATATTTTCAGAAAATACGTAAAAAATCGATTATAGAAAAAATAAATTAGGTTTTCGAAATTCTTAATAAAATACTTTATGTTTTTAATATTAAGAAATGGAAAATTACGATTTAAAATTAATTATCTATAGTTAAATAATATTGCTATTAAAAATCGAATGCCCGTACTTTTGATTACAGAAATAAAAAACCGATTTTACGGAGCTATATAATTTAGGATATTCGATTTTAAAAACAAACATAATTTTATTAAAATTAAAAAATGATATAAACGGAAAATAACTATTAAAACAAAAATCGAATTATTTAAGTATTTGGTTATATTAACACGATTTACGAACGTATTAGTAATATTTTAACGGATAATTAATTATATATTACGAAAATATTTCGATATTTTTATCTTTTGCTATTTCGACGATATTTTCATTTTTTCAGAAACGGAAAGAGTATACATAAAATATGTTTAAAGGGTTTTTAAAGTTTTATAAAACGTAAAATTATTTGTTAATACGGAAAAACGTTGGTTTTATATATAAGAAATAAAATATCTGAAATATATTATTACCCTAAGATATATAAAGATAAGTTTTACGAACATCGTTATAATTACAAAATAATAAATATTAATTACGGTTAAGAAAATATAAGTATAATTTAAATTTGTTAATTATTATAAAGAATTTATTCGAAACTTTAGTAAAATCATTATATCTTTAAGAAACCTGACGAAACTAAAATTTAAATAAACGTGCGAAACGTAAAAGTATTGTAAGATATTAAAAATATAATTCCAAATAAATTAATATTACTTATGTACGATTTAAACCGTTTTGTTCAAATAAAAACCGGTATTTTAAATTAAGCGTTAAGCGTAATAATAGAATAACAAATTAATTAAGATAAATTATATTTTATTGTATTGTTTTAGCATATATTAAAAAAACCGAAATTAACAATAAAATTTAAAAGAATAGGAATTTATAGTTATTGTTATGGTATTTCGAGAATTTAGGCATTTTTTAAAAACGAATTTATATTAAGTTAAGATTTATGTAAATTATTAAAACTTTATCAGATTTATTACGATTGGAGAGTTTATAAGATAATAGTTTCGTTATGCGAAAAAATTAGCGAATTTCGATTTCGTTGTTATTTAGAGAAAAAGCTTAAAAATAATAAAATAAATACTTTAAGTAGGCGACCAAATTTCGAAGTGAAATTTGTAAAAATTAGCCATATAATTTTCGATATTATTATAAAAAGAAATTTATATTTATAACAAATTACGGTAATTTAGATAATACCTTTTAAAATATATTAAAACATCCATTAATGTATCGACGGTTTTATAAAAAACTGAACAACGAACACAATATAAATTCCAAAAAATATTAAAACGGTTTAATATACAATATATACAAATATTAATTATACGAATATCTAGGGTTTTATAAAACCTTAAAACTGTTTTAACGTAAATACTTTTTTAAAAGTAAATAAACGGTACAAAAGATTATACGGCAATACGATATTTATGCTAAAATAAAACTATAACGATATAAGCCATATAGAAAATTATAATTATTAGTAATTATAAACTTCTAATATTTAATTAAATTCGATTTTATTATTAAATTGCTTATTTTAAAAAATCCAGTTATAGAAATATATTACGATAACATTTTCGTAATTATTGACCGATTTACGAAGTTTTCGTATTTTTTATTATATTACGAAAATAGAAAAGCTAAATAAATGACATATATTTTCTTTAAAAACTATCTTTATTATATGTAAATAATTATTATAAATTATTTTAAATAAAGCATCAATATTTGCCTTTAAATTCTGGCAAAGTTTAATAATATATATTGACTTATTTTATATATTATTTAAGGTATTTAAATTACAGACGAATAAATAAATAAAACGAACGAATTAAATATTAAAAATGTATTTGCAATATTATATTAATTACGAATAAATTGATGGGATTAATTTATAATTAATTACATATTTAGCTTACAATATTAGTTATTACGAAAATATTAAAATAATATTAATAAACGTAAAGTTTGACTTTAATTTAAACTCTTATAACAATAATATATAACAATAAATCAATTAATATCAAAATAATTCTTACGTTAAAATAGCTACGATAATTATATTAAAAATAAAATTAAAATTGAAATTCATATAAAATTAAGTAAATAATTATTATATTTATAAAAGGTTAAAGAAATTAATATTCATAAAACTGAAATAAACTTTTTATTACAAAAAATATTTAAATACAAAAACTTAATACAAAATTTGATTTCAAATATATCGGTCTCTATAAAAGTATTAAAAGAATCTTAAAATATAACTATTAATTAAACTTTTATTAAAGATTCTATATTATTTAATGTTTTACGTTTTGTTATTGGAATTAATAATAGATATAATTAAAATATATACGGCATAAAATAATACAAAAATAAAAAACAACTAAATAAACGAAATAAAAAGGATATTCGTTATACGCAAATAAAAGGGATTTACTTAGTACTTAATAAGTAAAAAAATATCCAGATTCCGAAAATATTGAGAATTTGTTAAAAATCCTATTAACGCTTAACGTTTATTAAAGGAATTTTATTAATACTAAGAAACGCATTTTAATGATTAACAAATAAATTAATAACCGGGATATCGAATAAATTGGCTACGTTTTGCGCTAATATAATAGGCGTAACAGCGGCTTTTAATTATTATTATTTCCTTTTTAAACGTTTGAATTTTTCTATAATCGCTGTATTTTTAATACTATAACAAAATATTTTGATATTACGATAACGGAATAATCGCCTTTATTTTTGCAAACGGTCTAACTTATTAATAACTGTTTGCAATATGTTACGAATTTGTTTTTTTTATATTCCAAACGATTTTCTTTATTTAGAAGTTTTTGTAACGGGCACGATACGTAGGTTGAACGGAGGCACGGCCTAACAAAGGTTTATATTCAAGGTGAGGAGGGAAGGGGAGAAACAGCTAGCCACCAACGAGGTGGCTGTTCCTTATATACATATGGGTAAGCTCGGGCTAAGGAGTTCGCTCTATAAGCCCAAGCTATCCTATAGGCTTTAGCCTATAATATTAACCCCTTTTTCGCCCTTAGGGAATAACGAGGTTACGGTAAGGCGGCGGCGGCTTTATTTATACCTTTTTTCTTTTGTCCTTATTTATATTTTTACGTTTTCGTTAACCCCGTTTTTATTTTTCAATAAATTTCCGAAATTATTAAAAATAATTATATTTTCGAAATTACTATATAAGTTTTATATTAATTTTGTATAACTTATTTATTTTACAAATATCTTTTTTTGGCAACCGCAACTTATGTGCTTATTTTCAGTTCTTAATATATATTTTATTATATATTTTTTATTTAATAATATTAATAACGGTTAATTATTATTTAAAATTTAGCTAAATAACAGATTTTTTAGTATTAATTTTAAAATATTTATGTTAAATTTCGGATATATCCTTAACGGCATATTTAAATTTACGGTATTATCCGGCGTAAGTACGGTAATTTCATATTTAATATATATTTAAAATATTTATTTAAATAATTATAAAATAATTACGTTTTTTAAATTTATTTATATTAATTATTTTATTTTAAAATAAAGTATTTATTTTTTGAAAATATTAAATAATTATTTTATTCGGGCCTGGATTAACGTTATAATAATTTAAATAAATTTCGGATTTTTTTACAAGTTTTTAACGAAATTAATCTTTTTTTTCGCTTTAGAAATTGATAAGGGAATTATAAGTATTTTGTAAATAAATTTTATATTATATCCGTAAATTAAAAAAAATATTTTTAATAAAAAGTTTTATTATTAAAGGTTAATTATGTTATTAGTAAAAGTTTAATTTAATTATATTATTCGTAATTTATAAAATGATAAAAATATGCGAAAAAATTTTGAATTAATTCTTTTATAATTTTATTTATTTAAATATAAAAAATATATTAATTTATTATTTTATATTTATTAAATCATATAAATATATTCAGAATTTATTTATTTAATTATTTCCTTTATCGGATAATAATTCTTTAATGAAATTATAGTATTTTTAATCATAATTAATAAATTTTAAATATATCTTTCCGTATTTATATTAAATATTAGTGTTGAAGTAATAATTTGTATTAAGCGATTATAAAATATTATAAAAAACGGAATTCTTTTTTTTGCTTTATCGGTAAATTAATAATAAAGTTTATTAAAAAATTTAAATAAAATCCGTTTAAAATAAATAAAAATTATAATAACCGTTTTTTCGTTTCTTTTTATATATAATTTAATATATGCGTTATGATTACGGCAAAAGCGGCATATATTTTAAATCTATTCCAATTAATAATAAATACGGATTAATTTTATTAATATAACGTTTTTTCCTAAGTAGCCAGTAATATGGGAATCGTATACCCGTTAGATTAATAACGTCCGGAACGGTTTTTAAGTAAGGATTTAAATCGGTTTTTTAAATTAAAAAAAGTTTTAAAAATTGAAAAAATTTCGTTATAAAATATCTTACCATATTTATAGCTAAAAGGAAATTATATAAATTTTTGGCCACGGCGGCGTATACAATATTTAAGGTTTTATTTTTAATAATTTTTAAATGTTATAGTTTTTAAAAGCTTTTTTCGAAAAATATATTTTTTATTAAGGCGTATAATCGGTTATTTATTATTGCCTTATATTAGGTAAATTACGGCTATTGAAATTTCTATATCCGTAATAATTTGTTAAAACTTTTTTTTTAATTAATCGGGTTATCCGCTTTTTAAGTTTAATTTTTTTTTATCGCGAAATACGTTTTATAATTTGTAAAACATAATATTGGATCGGTTTATTAATTTATTAGGATAATATTTAAGCACGAAATTAAAGGTGGATAAAAAGCTGGTTTATCGAATTTATTTTTTAATAAATTTACAGATATTTAAAAAGTATTAAAAATTTGTATAATTTATTAAGATCATAAAAAGGTTAATTAATTTTTAAATTTCTTGTTTATTCCATTAATGTTTTAATAATAAGTAACGGTTTTTTATTGTATAATTTATAATTATATTTAATTGGCGATAATTCCTTTAAGAAATACGTAATTAATTATAAACGTTTTAACGAATTATTTTAAAATAAATACCTTTTAATTAATTAGCCGGAATAATTTATTTTTATTACCGTTTTTTGTAATCTTAATGCCTAAAAATAAACGTTATAATAAAAATCTTTTAAATTAATTGAAAACTTATTATTTCTCGTTTTTTTAATAGAAAAAGGTTTTTTTCCAAATTAATTGTAAAAAGGAAATTATTATTCCGTTAAAGGTTTTTATAAAAGTTCGGTAAAAATTAACGAATTTAATACAGTTTTTAATATTTTTTACATTAATAAAGGTTTTTTATTTGCGAAAAACGATTACTTTTTTGGGATTAATTTTTAAACTTATTTTTATTTCGATAATAAATTTTAAATATTTTATTTTTTAGATTATAAATTCGTATTTATCCCGATTAAATTTTAATTTTATTTTTGTTAAACGGCAAAATATGAATTTAACCTTAGTTATATAGTTAGTTTAAAGGATGGAGGAATAAATTAATTTATCGTTTATATATACGGAATAATAATTATTAAAATAACGTTTTAATATAATATTAATATAATGCTAAAAAATAGCCGATATACCGTTAAGGCGGAATAAATATATTAATTATTCGAAAGATCCGAAATATATATAAAACGTAATTTTTTATTTATTTTTTTAGCGGATACGTAATTAGTAAAAAGCCGTTCGAACGTTATATTTCGTAAATTACCGAGCTTATTATAAAATTCGTAACGTTTTTTTATTAACGAAAAGGACTAATAATTTTGTTTCGTAATTTTATTAAATTCCTTATAATTTATATAAAACCATAAATTTCCGTTAAATTCTTTTACGAATAACATCAGGGTATTTTTTAAAAAAAATTATAAATTTAAATTTAATTTTTATTAAATAAATTTATAAATAATTTATATAAAATTAATAACTTTTTTGTTAATATTCCGTATAAAAATTTTATAACATTATTCTTTTAATCCGAAATGTTTATTTTCAGGTTTATCGTTATGTCGTTATTTTTATGATAAAATAATAATCATAATTTTTTGTCGTTTATTAAAATATTTCGGAATTTCCGTATTTTTTAAGAAAAGGTTCCGTTATATCTTTAAAAATTAATTACGGTTTTATTTGTAAAACTTTATTAAAATTTTTTATAAAAATTGCAAATGATTATGTTTTATTTTTTTACGGTTGTTTTGCTGCGTTATAACCGTAAAAGTTATAAATGTTATTAGGCGGGTTTTTTTGTATTTTTATAATTGCCTTTTTAGGCGGTCCTTAGGTTCCTTATTAAATTATCTTTTTTCGTATAATATAGATGTGGTAACGTCGTTTGCGGAACGGATAAGCTGTTATTTTATTTCGTATACGATATTATTATATTTTAATTAAGGTTGTTTTAAGATAAAAAAGTAAAATAAATTTTTAATTATATATTTTTAAATTTATTTTAGGCGGTTATTTAAATTTCCGTTAACGTAAATAATTTTTCGGATTACGATTATTATAAATTCGTTATATTTTGCTAGTTTTAATTAGTAAAGTATAATAAATATATGTTATAATTTTAAGCCACGGATTAGGCGTTAATTAAATGCAGAATAATAAATATTTTTATTATTAATTAAGATATTTATGTATATAATATTATTAATTAAGGCGATTAATATAAAAATGTTATTATTTAATTTATTATTAATTTTTGGTACTTTTTTCTTTATGTTTTTTTTGTTAATAATTTTTAATAAAAGTTATTTTTTTAAATTTTCGTTATCCAAATCGTTGTTCCCGTTAACGGCATTTTATAAAATTATTACCGTAATTTCCGTCTTAATTAGACGAGGCCGCTTTATAGGTTTATATTTAAGGTATTTTTAATTCGAATAATTCGTAACGGCGTAATAAAAATATTACTTTTTTCGTTTCCGAACTTTTATTTCGTTATTAGAAAATTATTTCGTATAAGGCTAGTTATTTAAATTTTATCCCGGGCCACTTCCGGATCTCGTTTTTTTAATTATTTTATTATTGGTCCATAAATTTAAAAATTAATAAAATTAATTACGTAACGTCCGTTATAAATATATTTTTTTAACCGTTTATAATTTAAGCCGGTTTATTAGTTTAATTTACGTATTATTATCAATTAACTATTTCGTTTTTTTATCGAAATATTAAATTATTACCTTTTGCTTTTTTAATGATTAAATAAAATCTTTAAGTAATTAATTACGTTTTTTAGTTTACGTATTTAACGGTTATAATTATCAAAAAGTATATTTTTTATAATTAACGTATTACGGAATTATATATTAATATCGGTATTTAAAAAAATTACTTTAATTATTAATAGTTAAATTAGGTTTTTATATTTAACCAATTTAAATTTAAAATTTAATAAATAATTTTAAAACTATTAATAATTATTTTGTTTTATGTATTATAATTATTGTTTATCGGATTATACCATTTATTTATTTCCGAATTATCTTTTTATATAAAAAAGGATATTATTAATATCAAAACTTTTTCGTAATTTTTTTATTTCGAATTAATAATTAAATTATAATTACTTTTCGATAAATATAAATATTATAATATTTAAACAAATTATTATAAAAAAACCGGATATAAACCGGTTTTCCTTTATTTTTATATAGAATATGGCGAAAAACGAATATAACGTTTTTTATTTTTATTTTACGAAGTTTATTTTATAGGTTTATGATTCGTTTTTGCGAACGTATTATTAAAAATAAACTTATCGTAAATTTTTAACGAAATAAGTTTTATTTTATATAGGCCTTTTTTTTGTTTTTATAAAAAATATCTTTTTATTTCCGTTATCCGGTTAAATAAATTATTTATCGTTTTATTACGGTTAAAAATTAACTTTATAAATTTCTTTTATTATATATTAAGTTTTTAAAATATATTTATTAATAATTAATATTATAAATTCTTTTAAATAATTCCGGACAAAATTAATATCGTAAGTTCGTTTATAATTTCGTCCGTTATATTATTTCCTAATTTTTTTATTATAAAATTTTTTTTAACTTATTATTTATAATTAAGATATTTTTAAAAACTAGTTCGTTTTTATTTAATATTTTAAAAGTTATAATAAGTTATAACTTTAAATATATATAACGGGCAAAATACGTAAATTAAACGGATCTACGGCCTAATAAAGGTTTATATTTAAGATAAGAAGGGAAAAGGAGAAACAGTTAGCTACCAGCAAGGTGGCTATTCCCTATATACATATGGGTGAGCTCAGGCTAAGAAGCTCGCTCCGTAAGCCCGAGCTGCCCTATAGGCTCTAGCCTGTAACAGTTTTTAATATTCAATTTTTGAAAAACTAAAATTATTATAAAAACCGCCATAATAAATACAATGCCCATATTTCAAAGAATCTCGAATAACCTTATATTTTGTACCTTTTTTTCATAACGGAAACAAAAAATGTTTTAATACCAAAACATTTCATACGTTTTAAAAAATATTAAAAACGTTAATATGTTTACGAAAACGAAGGTTTTTAATACGACTAAATATAATAAATATAAAAAAAATTACTTATTAAAAATTGATAACGAATAATTCGATTTTTAAGAACAAAAATCCTAAATAAAATGATATTATAACTTAATGGTTTTAATTTCCTTACGGACGGTCGGGCTTACAAAAAAATAAACCCCGACCACCGCCAAAAGATTACGTAGCCGGCTTAAAAATTTTAAGGTACCAAGTACCTTAAGCCCTTTAAGCCGGCAAAAAAGCTGAAAAAGTTTAACGAGCTTAAGTGTTTAAATCGCTTAGGTACCTTGAACTAAAATAAGAATATATATATTTATTATTTTTATAATTTAAATAACCTTAGTTTGTAACATTTATTAATATTAATTATTTATAATATAAGTTTTGTATTTTGGTATTAAGAAACGTAATTAAGTTATTTTATTGCTACAAAGTCCTATGATACTCTTGCTAATATAAACCCGTACGACTAAGGTTTAATAGCTGGTTAAACCCACTAGCCGTCACAGTTCTGTTCTAGCTCATTTTGACTATAAAGAGCTGTGTTGTCTCATATTATTAAAATTATAAATATTATAAAACTGAATGAATAAATTATTTTCAAAAACTATTTTCTGACTGCATTCGTTATATATTAATAATTTTGTAGCAAATTTTCAAAAGAATAGGTTTTAGTTATAATATTATAACACAAAATTTATTAAGCTTTTTGATATTCTATATACTTACGACAAATCCCTATTTGAGTCTTTATAATTGCTTTTAATAATGATAAAAATAATAATAATAAGTAACATTTTTTAAAAAAATCTTTCCTGTTTTAATATCTTGATTTTTAAATATTATAATATTTATCGTAGCTTTATATTTGTATTTATTATCCTTTCTAACTAATTATTAAGATCTTTTTTGTTTTGTCATTTTTTATTAATTACTGTATAAAACAAATTTTAATTTCATGATTTTGTAATAAATTAAACGCTTAGATTAAAAAGAAGTATATATTTTTATATATTATATCGTACTTTTCCAATACCTTAATATCTATCTTTATTATTATAATCGAACATATGATTTCGCAGGTTATTATTATATTTAAAGTATATTTAAATTTAAATAAGATTTTCTAAACCAAGTTAAAGGCATAGAAAAACATTACACGATATATTTTAGGCGATAAATACTATATCTAATATATTCGAATCCTAGAATATTTTTACGGCTTTTATAATTAGAATATATTATATCTTTGTTCTATAGAGCCTTACTTTAAAGCCGATTATTGACCGTCTGTACGTATGCTATTTCGCTACTGATGTCGGCTAGAGAAGCTTATATACGTAGTTGTCGACAAACTTCGATTATAATAAACTTTATAGTTGTTAACTTCACGGTTCGGCAGCGTTAAACGGTTAAGCTTTAAGCGGTAAAGTTTGAATATAAACTTTAAGAGTATATCGTAAAGATAAATCTTAAGGATAAAGTTTAATTACGTATAATAGAATTTACAAACCCTTATTAATCTCCATTATTTTACGGCAACTTCTTAAATTGTTATTAACTCAAATACTATATTACAAAGTTTCCAATATATAATACCAGTATTCCGTCTTGGTTAAATTATTAAAGCAATCGTTTTATTTACGATAATTAAATCCTCTAAAGCTATCGAGCGAACGAAAACCGTGGAAATTCTAGCCGACTCAAAAAATATATTCTAAAACAATCGATATATTGTTTTAAATTTTAAAAGGCGACTTAATTTACAAAAATAATAAAAATAAAGCTTTATAAAAGCTTTTGCTAAATGATATAGAAATTATAGAAAGACTATAGGCAAAATTAAAAGGAGAAAGTTATAGCAGGTTTAAGAATTCTGATATTCAGATTTTAATACGAATAAACCTAGACGCTTACAAATGTTAATTTACCCGGCTGTTCTAAACCATAAAAACCTTTCAAAATTCGAACAGGGATTGACATAAATAAAAGCTAAAAAAGCGACGAGTTTAATAAAGCCTAAGAATTAAAGTAATAATCTATAATTTTATTCAATTCAATTTACATTAATAGGTTTTTTTAGGAAGAGTTTATTAATATATAAAGTTTTTATATATTTTTATTCCGATTTAAATGTATTATCTATATTTATCGCAATGTATTTTTTATATAAAGTTTTTTATTTCTTTATTGCAATGTTTTAATATATTTAAATTCGTACATTTAACGTAATAAAATTGTTTATGATTTTTATTCTTGTATTCAAAGTTTTTATAAAAAAGATTGTTCTAATCTTTTTAATTTTCGTTATTTTATTACTTTTTTTAGGTGACCTTTTTTTGATAAAAGAATAAGAACTTCGAATTTTTATAATCCTTTTTATATTAATTTATTCACGGTATTAAATTGCTGTAATTGTCGTTTCTATTAGTGTATTTAGTATTTAAGACAGCAGAGCTTTTTTTGGCTCGTCGTAATTGTTTTTTTATCGTTTAAAGTACGTATTTTTCTATTCGATTGCATTTTATTAAAAGGTGTTGTTATTTTTTTAAATACTGTTAATAAAGATTTGAATTTCTTATATAATTATAATGCTAAGAGTTTAACGAAATATTCAAGATAAGTCGTACGTGGTTATATTCGTAGAAATATCGTGAAATTTTAATTATTAAATACGATATCTTGTCACTTTTGAAATACCAAAAATATTTTAAATAACCAAGTTCTGCTACAAATTTAACCTATTTAAATTATAAAAAAAAGTTATTTTTATATTACAATTTATTATTTTCGTTAACCTTCGTTTTGAAAACTTTACGATCGATTTTATTAAATTTAACGTCAAAAGCTTTATGTTTAATCCTGTTGAGCTTTTACGTAATTTAATTTACTAAGGTCGTAAATTCTTATTACGCTCATTTCTTAAAGTCGTACCTTATTAGATCGTATTACGATTTTCTTTTTTTATAATTTTCGTCCGGATAATTTTCTTTTATAAGTTCTTTTTTGGTCTTTAAATATATCGAAAGGTATTAAAAATTCAAGTAATAAAAAAACCCAAAAACAGAATATTTTACTTAACTTTATTACTTTTCGTATCGTGAATTTGGTTGTGTATTCGTATTTTACTAACCGGAATTGTTGGTCTTAATATACCTTTCTATCAAATTCTTTTCGGTGTAAAAAATACATAACGCAAAATGCAGATCTGTATAATATTATTAACATTTTTCCATCTTCCTTAAAATATTCGTTTTTAACTATTTACGAACAAATTTCGCATGTGAAAAAGCGGAAAAAAAATAAAATCGATATGAATTAAGCTTCGATATTTTCAAAAATAAAAGAAATTATAGGCGGACAGTTTATTACCTATATTAATTCGATATTTAGAATCCTTACACAAATTGAATAAAATAAAATATAAAGAATATATAAAGCTGAACAAAACTGAATAAAACTAAATAAAAAACAATGAAAGTAGATAAAAGAATGTTAAAAAGAACGAAATATATAAACAAATAAGCAAAAATAAATAGAAATAAAGAGCGACACTTAAATGTACATAATAATGAATATAAATAGATAATATGTTATAGGAACATTATTTTACATATTATTATATTATTAAATTCTTTCAGTCCATTAAATAGTATTCGAATTTTTATTAACCTAATTAATTAAGGTGACTTTAATTTTAGTAATATTACTGCTGGTAAATGTTCTTTAATTGTCGTTTAACTATTTATAAAATTCCTTTCGAGTTTTTCAGTATTTTCGTAATTCGGATAACCTTTTTATTAAATTAGATATTAAGTAAATTCGTTTTCTTTTTATATATTAAACACCTTTTAAATTTCGTATATATTCTTGTTATTTTGAAATTATTTAGTGCGTATAAAAATTAATAATATCCTTTATTACTTTAATTCAGCCAATGTGGAAATGGCGCAAAATTTAATCTTAAGTGGAAATTTTCAGTAATAGTTATTTTCTGAAATTCTTTTTCTAATTTTGTTCAAACCGATATATTTAAAATCGAGATTTCTATTGATTTTCCTATTTAAATCTTTTTATCCCAAAATAAACTATCTTTCCTTTTTAAAAATTTAATTCTTTGACCTTTTTTAATTATAATATTTATTTGTATAATTACGGACGAATAATATTTTTATTTATATTTTTGCGTATAAGTATCGCCACTATTTTAACGTAAATATTATGTTAATATTAATAAACAGGTTAAACGTATTTTTATCAGTAATAGATATAGAGTTAAAATATAAACTTATAGAAACTATTATAATGTTTGCATAATGATTAATACTATATCTTAATTAAAGGATTAGTAATTTTGTAATGTTATTAGTCTTTTCGTAATTTATGTAATATTTTATATACACTTTGTATTTTTAATTGAACTGTCTTATTTACTTATTGATTTTAATTTTAAATATGTTTAATACTTTATAATATGATTGTTTTGTATTATAACATTCTTTTAAAACTTTAAAAGAAATGTAATCTTTCGATTAAAAATAATTTTATATCATAATCCGTATTTTTTATACTTGTGTTTAAAGATATTATATACTCTTTATTTTCTATTAATGTTTTTTTATAAAATTAAAAACATGTAAATATCGTAAAGATATTAATAAGTACGAAAGTACTATTATAATATATTTCTATCGTATTGGTTTTATCTTTAAAAAATTCAATTATAACTTTAAAATGATTATAATTTTAAATACGGTTCATATTATTATATTTTGGCTTTGTTGTAAACTTTACATTATCGTTATGCTTGTTATATTATTATGCTAATTTTCAAAGAATTTATTAAAGTCTTATCAAAGTTTAAAGAATTTTTAAATATTTATAAAGCGAATATTTTTATATGTTAAGGTTTTAGTATTTCTTTTATTTCTTTAAAATTTATAAGTTATTTAATTATATATTCTTTAATTCATTGTTATTATTCTTTCGTAATTCTTAATATATATAATATAATATAATCCGTATAATTATAGTTTGAATTAAACGTAAATATTGTTTTAACATAATATTTAAATGTTTAAAAAATTATAATAATGGCCATATATATTTTTTATTATAAATAACGTAAATAAATTCCATTTCTTTGTATTTATATCGAAATATAGTAAGCTATAATTTTCTATAAATATTGCGTTATTTAATTATAATATTTAATATATAAACGGAAATATCCATTTATAATTTATAAAGTATATTAAGTTATATATAATGAATATTAACTTGTTAATAAATTCATTTTTACTTTCAAGAACTGTATTTATTTACGAAGTTTATATAACTTATTTTAATAAATATAATTAAAAAAATCAATTTATCAGGGTTTTGAATAAACCTTTTATAGTAATGAACAAATTCAAAAGTGTATATATTCTGTTGATTATAATTAATATTTCTAATTTTGAAATTGTGAGAATTGTATAAAGAGTGTTTTTAAGATATTATTTGATAATAATATATTTTATGTAACAACTTATTCTTTAGTTATCAATTTACTATTTAGCGTTATATTAAATTTACGCATCTTTATACACCGCTTTTATATATGGATTTTTCAATTATAAATCAATAGCAATACCGTCGAAATAATATATATCAAAAACGTTAAAATATGTTCGTAATCTATAATTTATTATGCGTTAGAAATATATTAATACATTTATATATGTTATTAAAATAAATACATATTTAAATAAATGGTATTTCGTTTTAAAAGTTATGTTTATTCGTAATTCCTTTTAATTTTAATAAAGTTATATTTATTCCTAAAATAAATATCCAAAATGATTTAACTGCATAAAATCGGGTTTTTAATTTAATAATTAAGAATAATAATATCGGATTTATTATATTAACATACGTTCAATTATATTTAATTTCTTAGACTTTATAAGCTATTATTTTTAAAATGAAAATGTTAGCTAGTTTGTGCATAATGTTAAAATTAAATATATTCTTTTTGTAACTTATTTGTTAAATATCTTTCAAAAATGTATTATTTATTTTCGTTAATATTATCAATACAGTAAAACTTCCTCAATAAGTCGGTTTTAAATATTTTGCAAGTTTATTTATTATTTTCTACCACCTTTATAATTAACGTCCTAATAACTATATATATCAATATATGTATAATCATATATTAATAAATTATTTAAATTCTTAAAGTTATGGTTTTAAATTATTGTTTTAATTATATCAACTTTATTTTAATAATAATAAAGATGCGTCGTATTTTTTAACACTTATTTGTTTGATATTTCATTCTTTTAGGTAAAGCATTATGTACTGTATTTTTATGTTTATATTTATTATTATTTTCAATCGCATGTCGAAATTTTAATTTTTTTTTCATTGAGGAAAAGAATATAAAATAAGCGTTATTTTATCAGTTTTTTATTAATTTAAATTCTGTAATATTATATATATAATATTGATAAAAATATATCGTAATTATTAAACAAAAAATATTAAAATCGATTATTTAATATCTTTTTTAAATAAAAATCTAAAAATATTTAATTTAATCTTAACTTTAATTTTTATTGTAAACGGTATTTTGATTTTTAGTGTTTATAATTACGTAAATGTTAACTTATATTTTCAAAATAATATGAGTTTTTTAAAAAGTTCCGATTTAATACAATTTTCGTTTAAAATTCCACAATCTGTTATTACGATATAGCAACACATTCCGTTTTGTACATTTCAGGTAATAGAACGGTTCACCGGTTTTATCGTAATTTTTATAGTTTTTTTTTGAAAATTCCTTCAAATTCTTTTTAATCCTTCTATTTTACCTCTCTTTTAAAAGTACCTTTTTTTAAACAGTTGTTAAACATTCTTAAATTTTATTTATATGTTTTATGTGCAATATATTAAATTATTATATATATAATGTTTACAAACATGTTTATATTTTTAATAAATATATATTTTCCTATTTTATTATGTAAATTACTTCTTCGTATTACGTATTAAAAAATTCCATTTTTCTGTAACTGAGTATTGTTTTTAATAATTATATTAATAATAGAAAGGAAAAACGTTTTTCTTTCGAATATTACTTTTTTTAACTAATTTTATATATGTATTCGTTTATTAATATCGCTCTATAAAGCCAAAATTCAAAGATATCGATATTATTATTTATTTATTTTATTACTTGCAGTTTAATTAAAAAATATTTTTGTCTATACATATACTGTAGAAATACAGCATCTATAAGAATAGAGCTAGTAGCCGATCAGCTACCAATCAGCCACCGATCTACTTACTAATATAAATCCACCATTTGGCAATATATAAAAAAAGGTGGATGAAAATAATTTAATATATTTACTTCTTAAAATCTGTTCTGCGATTAGTCGGATTTTACTTTACCGCAGTTTATAATTATTTATTATCTTATAATTCTCTTATTTTTATCATAAAAAATAAAAGGATAATTATTAAAAATAAAGTTCGCCGACTGTAAAACGGACCTAGGCTATTAGTCGAAAAAACCGCCGATTGGAACCTAACCTACGAACGATCGATTACGGTACCAAAATAGGCGAAAACTCTGATAACGAAACCTTAACGGACAAAGGACCATGGTTTCCGAGATCTCGAATCACCTTATATATATATAAGGATATGTCCCGATATTTATAAATTAAACAGTCGAAAAATAAACGTAATATAACGACCGCGTCTCAGAATTTAAAATAAAAAGGACTTAAGCCCATTAATAATAACAAGATCTTAGAAATTACTTGTTAACAAAATAAATAATATTCGGAAGTATTCCGACAATTACCTGAATAGCAAATATTAATATAAATTAAAAAAAAATAAAACTTTATATATGAATTACGATATTATCGTAAAACGTTAAAGGCAATAAACAAATACCGCATTATAACAATTCGAAATTTTCTAAACATACGTTAATTAAAGGAAAATTAAATAAAGGCTATTATGAAAACTTACGCCGAAAAATCAAAACAAAATATATTTATTTATATTTAATAAGCCATAAACTATATGGACATTTTTATTACAAACGTTTAGCGATTATACCCTATTACGTTTTACTATATAAATTATGAAGAAATTTAAAAATAAAGGATTTATAGATTTTTATCCAAATAAATTATATAAATCTTTATTTTTTCGATAGGAAATATAGGAAATAATTTATAAAATTACCATAACGATCTGTTTAATTAATCTTAAATCTTTACGTTAAAGAAAAGCTTTTAATTTATAAAATATAGTTTATAAATGTCCTTATTTCGAAAAAAGATCGGAATAATAAACGTTCTAATTTTAATTATTCTTTCAAATTAATAATAAAACTAAAAAATACTTTATTGCGAAAAAGACGTTAAGTTAAAACAAATAAATAACGCTGTAAATAAGGCAAAACGTTATCAGAATACCTGAAAAAAGGCCAAAAAACACCGACTATTTTTCGTTAAAAGTATTAATAAAAATTAATAATTGTATTTTAATCCTTTTAAAAAAGTCTTTAAACTAAATTAAAAATACCGTGTAAAAATAATAAGAACTATAAACCTTCTTATACTCGGAAAGCAAATAATCGCGGATTTAAATTCGATCGCAATAAATCTATTCAACTTAATTCTTTTAATTTTTATAAAGAGCTATTTAAATGTTATAATTATAAGAAATTAAGTTACAAAAGCATAAATTATAAACCCAAAGAAAATACAAAAACTCTGTTATTTCGTCTATATAGAAACCAACCTCCGAAGGCTGTATAGAACGTGACAGCATATAGCAATAAATCAAATTAATCGCTAAACGTAAACCCTAAAAAAAACCGGAATAACCGTATATATCCGGTTTTTTCACCTAATAACTATAGGACAGTCGGAATAAAACCGCTCTTTAAAGGGCAAATATTTATTAAAAAAATACGAAAGATAAAATAGCATAAATAAATAGGAATATTAAAGTACAGGTAAATATTATAAATACAAAATTCGCGAAAAAGAGTAACTTTTAAATAATTTTCGTAAATATTCCCGTCCTTATCGACGGTAATAATACGTATATCAAATATTATAAAACTTTCGAAATTCTTGCTAACATGATAAATAATAACGGAAACGAACAAAAGTTTAATAAATTTATTTTATAATATGCCGTAACCAGAAAACACCGCATTTTTTATTATGCAAATTAAAAATAAATAAATTAAGCGTTTTATTTCTTTGGCCATATATTAATAATTTTATAAATTATTGCAACAGGTTAACAAAAAGAAAATCGCAAATCTAATATTTTCCGGTAAACCAATTTGTATTATTAATATAATAAGCTTACCTAACAATGCCAATATCCCAAAACTTAAGAAACAATAAAAATAAAAGATAATTAACTTTTTTACAAATTTGTAAAGTTTTCGGCAAATATATTTCGAAAAAATAACGAAAAGATTTCCTTAACTATTAAAGGCAAAACATGTAATAAATGTAATTCTGGAAAAATACACCCATTTAACCCAATTTACCTGATTTTGGAAATTTAACAGAAAATATTTAAAAATATATATTCGAAAAAACTTAAAAATAAAACGATTATATTATTTAAAAATAAAAGTAAAAATATCAATATTATTCCTACTTAAAAAAACGACAATTTTGGATGATATATTGATTATAAAGAGTTAAATCGAATAACTATAAAAAACCGAGATATTTTATCGTGAATTTTAAAAAGAAAAATGTACCTAAAGTAAATTAAAATATTTTCGAAAATTACTTTTAAATATATTTATTACTGTATTAAAATTAAAAAAAAACGACCATTAAAAAACGGTTTTTCGAATACTATACAGGCAGTTTAAATATACAGTTATGCTATTTAACCTTATTAATATGTCGGCTACATTTCATTCTATATATATATAATTTTAATTGAATTAATTAACTATATTTACGTAATATATCTAAAAAACATAATTATTTATTTAAATAACGAAACTAAGCATACGAAATATATTTAATTAATTTACGAGCGGTTATTAACATATTAACTATTTATCAAATTATTTAAATACGAATATTATTGGAAAAAAACAAAGTTTCTAAAATTTGTAACTAATATTAATAATTTGTAAATAAACCACTAATAAATTAATATTATTAGAATATAACTCAAGTAAAAAATAATTGATAATATTTAAATATTTCTGGAATTCGCAAATATCTATCGAAAGTATATCGCCTATTATTCGCATATTATCGAACCTATTATTAAGCTTTTGAAAAAGGCGTAAGATAAAAGTAAAATAATAAAATTCCGGTAATTCGAAAAGGCTCAAAAGGCGTTCCAAAATTTAAAAAATACCTTTTAATCGGCGATTAGTTTTCGATATTAAAATAATATCAAAAATACTAGAGTTAAAATAAACGTTTTAATAAAAACTATATTAGGAATATTTTTACAAAAATACGGAAGATATTAACGCCTAGTTATATATTAATTACAAAATTTTAATCTAATCGAAAAACTATAAATTATAAGGTAATAAAAAATATTAATAATTATAAAAAACCTAAAATATTAATAATAATACCTTAAGGATATAAAAGTCTTTTAATACTTACTGGTTCTATAACGTTAAAGGATATAATAAAACTGCTAGCACGTAATTTTTAAAAAAAAATTAACCCAATAAGTTTATCGCCTGACCTAATTCAATTTTAAAATTTAATATTAACCGGATATCGTTAATTTAACAAATAGGTTATTTAAACGCCCAGACTATATATTAAAGAAAATCGCGTATAAAAACGTAATTCTTACATTATTAAGGAAATTTAGATTTACGAATAATATACTGGAATAAGTATAGAAAACGATCGCAAATATATAACGCGATATAAAAGATTATAAAAAGATGAAAGATTTTATAAAAATAATGCAAAATTCGTTTATTATAATATTCACAGAGAGATTTTAAGTAGCGGAAACTTAAGTAATTATTATTCTTATAAAAAAACGGAAAACTCTTGTTATATAATCGTAAAAACCCTTTCGAAAAAACAAATAAAAAACCACATATTTATCGAATTTATCGCTTACTAATAATAATACAAACGAAAATTATAATAATAATACGATTAACGGTAAAGTAATAACAGCCGTAAATTACGACCGTATTACGATCGGATTTCGAGAATTTTAAGAAAAACGAAATTACTATAAAACTTATTATTTATAATTAGTACGTCTTACGCTTTTTAACGAAAAAGCTAGCCATAAACGAAACAATACTATAACTAAAGGTTTTCCGATAATCTTACGATCAGGTTCGGAAGTTATGAATTAAGAACTCAAATATGATAAAGTTAATACAAATAATTGAACGTTAAACCGAAATAAAAAAAATATTTCTTAAATTAAAATAAGGTTTAATATTATGGAAATAGATTTATAATTCAATTATTAAACGTTTTACGGAAATAATTAATTCATTAATATTATAATCATCCGAAAGCAAAATATATAAAATATATCCGTACGCTAAGAATTAATAATTAAAAAATTGTATTGGAAAAATATTATTAACGATATCCGCAAATATATTAAGCAATATTCGAATTATTAAAGTATAATAAAATTACGTTACAAATTCTATAGATAAATATAACCTTTAGCGTTATTTAAGTAACCGTTTTAAAAAAATCTCGTTAAATTTTTTTACGGGGCTTCTAAAAAATCTAAGTTTAAACGGGCTAAAATTTAACGTAATTCTGGTAATCGTCGACCGCTTTACAAAATTAAAATTATTTATTCTTACGATTAAAATGTAAACCGCAACCAAGTTAACTTAATTACTTTGTAACGAAATTAAATACAGATTCGGTATGCTAACCGAAATTATTAATAATAAAAACAGATTACGAACGAATTTATTTTCGGCGGAATTTTATTAAAAAAATAGAACGGCAAATATAAATTTTTATTATATTTAAACCAATAAAAAAATAAAATACATTTATTAAGTTCTAAAATATTATTTCCGTAATTGCTTTAACAAATATCAAAAAAATTATATAAACCTGTTACGAAATATAAAATTCGCATATAATAATACACAGAACAAATTTATCAGCCGTTTTTCGTTCGAAATCTTATATAAATATTATCGAATAATAATAAAATAATTTCTATAACAATTTAAGAGATAAATATGAAAAATTCCAAAACATTTCGAAACAATAACGGCAGCCTCAAAAATATTATAATTAATACTATACGTCTATGAAATTCTTATTCAGACAATAAGTAAATTTATGTATCAAAACTTAACTTTAAAAATAAAAAGTTCTTATTTATATCCCCGTTGCAATTAAGAAATAAATAAGTTTTTAAATATATAAAATAATGCTTTTTACGAAGTATTAATAAATATTTAATATATTTCCGTATTTCTAATAAAACTATAATATAATAAAAAGAAATTAAACAACCTTTAAATAAGGGTTTTAAATCTAATAATAAACAGGAAAAATAAATAATAAAAGATATTATCCGTTATCAAAATAATCGAAAATAACGCAAAGACTTAATTAAGTATAAGGTTAATTTATTAAACATAATACATAAAAACTCCGAAAGTATTCCGCATACGTAATTAAAATATTATAGCATTATAAAAAAATTAAATATATATATATAAAATAAACCGATTTAAAAGGCGAAAAGCAATAATAACCCGATTGGAAATTAATCATTTAATAATAACAAAATTACAAAACATATTTTTCAGCAAATTTAAATTTTAACGTTAAAATATTATTTAATTACATAATTACTTTTAAAGATTTCACAAATAATTACCTTATCGTATACTAATTGGAAACCACTAAATAATATTAAAAAAATTAAACCTTTATTTCGAAAACAAAATTTCCTATTTAATTATTAAACATTATAGTAATTAGCTTTTGATAAGCGTATTAAAAAGGTTAATAGAGAAATATCGGAAGTTAATCGAAAAATATATAATTGTATAAAATAAATATATTTATTAAATTTACTAAGCGTAAAATTACAAAAACAACTGAAAAACGTTTTCTTTCTTATAAAATCTAAGGCCTAGATAATCGGAATATAATTTGTTAATAATTGGAAATGGGATATTATTTTTGAAACATTTAACGTATTTAGGTTAAGTAATAACTTTACTAGATAAAACCGTTTTTTAATTATAATTATTAATAAATATCAAAAATTTATTAAAACGTCGAAAAACGAGCAGAAAATATTCGTAAACGAAAAACGCAACGGCATAACGGCTTTAAAAGTTTTCTTATCTATAAAGATACCTTAAAATTACGCTTAATCGAAAACTAATTGCGGAATAATAAAAAAACGTAATACTTATAAAAAAAAACCTAAATCTACAAATTTATAAAAAGGCGTTAAAATTAAACTTTCGCAATTATAACGGACGATCGAAAATCGATTTCCGATATATTAAAAAACGATATTCCTTAATAATAACTGTATTAAAGGCGAATTTGGCCTTGCGAAAAACGTTAAATCGACGACCGATCGTAATTACGTCGAAACGTTCGTACTAGGTATCCGTAATACGTATTTTTTCGAATTCGTCGATTAATTTTTAATTATCGATACCGAATTAAAAAAGTTATTTAGGCGGGACATTTAAAATAATCAAAATTTAAACGAGAATTAAACGACAATATTAATAATATTAAAAATAATTACTTATCGCGCGAAAAATCTTATAATAATAATTAGTTATAACGTAATTTAAAATGCCTAAAACTTAAATATAAATCGTATAATAATCGAAATAATATTATGTTACGTAAATATATTAAGGCTTGTTACAATTCGTAATACGACTAATACTTATTTTATCATTAATATCGAAAATATAGCGTTAAAAAATTCCCGGTTATTATTAGTATTATAATATTATTTTTTAAAACTTCTTACGAAAAAGAAAATAATAAACGGAGAAAAAACTGAAATTATACGCAAAACAAACGGAAAGAACGAAATAAAAATAAAGAAATTCGAAAAACCGAAAAAAAAGTATACGTAAAAAATTGAAATATAAACGCAAAACAAAGAAAAATAAAACAGTATTAAGAAATAGATTATAATAAGAAATTAGGCGAAATATGATTAATTACGTAATATAATACGTCTTAATTGTTACGGCAACTATTTATAATATAACATAATTTACGTACTTATAACAAGAAATTATCGGCAAGTATTTATAACTAAAATTGTAAAACGTATTATATTAAACTAATAATACAATTATTTTGAATAAATAACTTAAAAAAATAATTATAAATATATAACCCTTATAAAAATAAAGCTAATAATAAACCAGTTATCGATTAGCCACCGACCCACTTGCTAATATAAATCCATTATCTGACAGCTAATAAGAAACGCCAGATAAAAATAACCTAATACATTTACTTCTTAGAATCTGCTCTACAACTGGTCGGAGATTACCTCACCCCAGCTCATAGCTGTCCATTATCTTACATATACGTATAATATGTTAATAAATACAATTTTTCATTATTCGTATTTTAGATATTCTCGTCGTTTACAACACATAGTATATATTTCGTTTTCTTTCTCAATTTAACTTGGTATAAAGAAATCGTAAATTATTTTACTTTTACTTTATCGTTTTTCAAATTATTAATTATTAATTTTAATTATTTCGGCATTTTATTTATATAAACTTTTTCACCGTTTTATTCGAATAATTCAATGTTTTTATATTATTGTGGAATTTTTTATAGAATATGTTTAAGAAAGTTAATTTCGTTACCTTTTCATTTAGGTTTAGTTATAAAGTTTTTAAAAATAATTGCGTATTTAACAAGTAACTTTTTATCGTAATTAAAAGATTTATTATATAATAAATTACGTTTCGTCTAAATTATCGAAAGTATCGTATAATTTATTTTCGAAGTTCATATATAAGGAAACAATATTGTTAATAAACCTTTCTTTATTTAACTTTCCCTTTTTTAAATAATCTTTTATAATAGATTTGTTACGGCACAGAAGAACAAGAGTCTAGCCATTACATCACTTAAAAGTAGAACGTTGTCAGGTCGAGCCCTGACCGCCTTGTTCTGTCTTATATACCAACAAGATGCTACTTGGAACTGTGATAAGATTCGAACTAACCGGCAGCGTTCCCTATTAGTCATATTTTTACGGCTAAAATTTAATCGGTTAATTTATTTAAAAAGAATGTTAAAAATAAACGTACATTTGAGTAAAAATGTTCGAAAATTATTTTTCTTATTATACGGCTACGATTTTTTAAGCGTTATCTTAATATCAAAAGCTTATATTAGTAAAAAAAACTTTAATTTAATTAAACAACTATTACACCTTTACTTTAGAGTTTTCCAATCTCGGCCTAAAATTATTAAGTAAAAGCTTTCTAAATATTGATCGATATTTTAATAATATAAAATATTTTTTAACGTTTAACGATAATACTAAATAAAAATTTGTAATATATAACTGCTAAAGATATAACTAATTGTTTAATTTAAGCCGTACGAATTTATATTCAAAATTGTATCGTTAAACTTAAAATAATAAATACGGTAATTAATTACGTTTCGAAATATTGAGAAATATTTTAAATAACGAAATTTTATTATGAGGTGGTAACATTTAAATTATAATACAAAATATACTTATATATTATAATTTGTTACTTATATCAAGCTTGGTTCTAAAAGCTTTATAATCGTTTTTATTAAGCCTGGTTCTAATGGTTTGATTTTCGATCTCGTTAAACTATTACGTAATATAACTCACTTAACTCGTAAATCCTTATTGTAATCGTTTTCTAAGACCACATCTTATTAACTCGTAATAATAATATAGTTTTTATCGATGTTCGCAATATAAAATAATTAAAAGCATATATTAGTTATAGTTTATTAATAGTTTTTTTTAACTGTTTGCTAAATTCACGACTTTTTGTTTAATAATTATGTTATTCGCCAGAACAATAAATGTTGTTTTTACTAATATATTTTTAGAACTAAATTCGTGCTATTATTAATTCGCCCAACCTTTTTAAACACTTATATTTTAAAAATAATGGTGTTATTTTAAGGTTCTATAAAGGTGTTTTTTTAATTAATAAAGTTTGCATCCTATTTTTATATTTAAGCAATTGGTTTTGTAATATATTTTGTCTTTTTTTATACGTAAGATAATTATATTTCGTATAATAAATAGAATAACGTTTTTTATAAAGATTAATGTTTCTATGTAATATAATCTAGTTTTAATTGCGCTGTGTTTTAACGATTCTTTTATTTATTATTTTTTTACATCGTTATTATTTTTTTCTATTATACTTAAAAAATAATTTATCTTTTTATAACTCTTTTTTTGCTTTTTGTAACTTTTTAGTTCTTGTATAATATTAAATCGAAGTACTATATCGATTTGCTATCGCGTTATCTTTGTTGATTTTAAGGCTTTATTTCTTTTATTTCTTATTGTATTTCAGATAAAAATTAACGACATTTACGAATCTGATTTATATTAATAATTTCAATATTATTTTGCTTTTGAGTTATATTTCGAATAAAAAATTTTAATTATTTTGTCGAAACCTTTCAAATATTCGATATTTAAACACTTTGTACTTTATTTTACCGGCGTTAAAATATTTAATTTGAGTTTTTTTTAGAAAAAAAGGTAATATTAAATTTTATTAATTCTAATATTATACTCTAAAAGATAACAAGTATAATTCATCTCTTTTAATTATTTAGATATTTTTTTGTTTTACGATGTATTTTTCTTTTCGTATATAGCGTTTATATCACTGGTTATTAACTTTAGCGATTTTTAAACTATATATATTTAACCGCATTAATTACGAAACCTGAATAATTTTCTTTTTTTCGTACTTTTCTCTTTTATACACTATATTAGTTAAATTATTATTTCCGTTATTAGTTTAGTTAGCTTCAATAAATAGATTTTTAAATATAATTATATACATAAATATTAAGTTTTATTATCGTAAATATAGAATATATTATATAACAGTTCGCTTTTTATTAAAAATTTATAAAATTAACTTTGAAAGGGTTTTTCTATTTAATATAATTAGAAAAATTGTGGTAATAAATGTTTTCGAATTAAACTTACTATTTTTTCGTATAGTATTTTACAACAAATACGAATGAATTAAAAGTATTTTCTTTAAAGAAAATTATAATAAGAAAAATATAATACAATATTTTGTTTAAGTTTCAAAACTGAAAATTAATCCGGATTTAAGGTAAAAACAAATAAATACTTTTTTATTATTATAAAACTATATTTTTTTTTAATTTTGTGCTTTAAAATTTTAAATTATATTATGATAACTTTTTTAAAGTATATTTTATTAAAATTAATATTTAAATTTCCTAATTTCTATTTCAAAATAAATCGTTATTTAAATCTATATATTCAATATTAATAGAATAATTTAAAATATTTAAATTATATTAAAAATTGAAGAACTTTTATTTAATAATCCGTCGAACTTAAACCAAACGATTACGTTCGACTGTTAATGGAATACGATTGAACCGATTATGTTCGATGAACCTTTTATTACGTAATTTTCTGCTAAGGTTGGAAATTCTTAATGTTTTATCCTAATTGTTGTTCTCGGCTTTCGAGCATTAAAGTATATTATTATTATTTAAATTTTATAATATTTTACAAATATAAATGCGTATAATTAAGGTTTAAAATTAATAAAAATTTCTAACCCTTAGAGCTTCGTATAATTTAATATCTTATTATATTTAATATAATACGAATATTTATATAAAATCTTAATAAATTTATTTATAAATTATATAAATTTAATAATATTTTTTTTTTAAATATTACTAATAATATAAAAACGCAAAAACCTATTCTCAAATTTTTTAATAAATATCTTAATAAAAAGTGTAAAAACATATTTAACAAATATTAATTAAGCCGAGCATGCGCTACTGGGGCCGCCAAATCGGGCGGTTTGTTGCGGCACAGAAGAACAAGAGTCTAGCCATTACACCACTAAAAGTGGAAGGTTGTCAGGTCGAGCCCTAACCGCCTTGTTCTGCCCTATATACCTACAAGGTGCCATTTGGGACTGTGACACGGCTTCTGTCGCTATTTTCACAGACTCGAGCAGTCGCTGGTCCCAGCTCTAAGAGGTCCCGTCCCGGGTATTAAATACTTTCGCCCGCCACCCCCACTCGGCACATTTAGGGGCTAGGTTCCGGGCCTAGACCCACATGCGCCCTGTTTTGGGAACAGCAGCCTTCGTGCTGATTTCGTCCTCACCCATTGTCAGGAACCCGTCGCCAGGAGCCAATTCCGGCCGCCAAAGTCGACATGATGCCGTCAAAACGGCGGCAGCCCGCCATAAAAGGCGGCGCCCTCAAAGCCTTTCTCCCCGCTTCTCTCGTTGTGTTAGAGATAGCGTACGAAACCGTTAGTCGACTGCATCCATCACGATCACGCTTTACGATCTGAGCCCGAACATGGCGCCGCCAATGCTCACATCGTCGACCGCTCGCGGATCGAGGACTTGCCCTCGCCCGGATCGCGGTGCACCTGAGAAACATCAACAAGACTTCCTGTCTCGGTTCACGCAGGTGGAATCACGCAATCGGGTTGCTAAGAAGCGAGAGCGACTCTCGGTCCTGGAGCACGAGGCGCACCGCGAAGGGTTGAAGCGGGTGCGCTTCATCAACCGACGTTATGCCGACGAGACCAAGATGAACGTGGCCGGCATCTTCAGTAAATGGAAGCGATACTGCCGAGAGCATCGGGTGGGAGAGTGGCGGGAGGCGCTCGAGCGGCATCTGACGCGCGAGATCACGATGGACTTCTTCCTACATGTATGCGAGGTCTCCAGGATCGAGTCGTGGGGCACGTCTCAACAATACATCCTCCAATTCCAGCTGCTCTATACGAACGTCACAGGTCGCCGGATGGACCGGAACGATGCTAAAGAGCCCTACATAGTACAGATTATCCCTCGCCCATCAGCGGTCTGCATGTCGCCGTGCCCGCTAATATTAGTCTGGGGCGGGAGGAAGAAGTTCAAAGCTTTGTCAGTTGCCATATTGTAGCGCACGGTCGCGTCTTTTGACTAGGTATCATTTCTGTGGCTAAAGTACATGGAAGGTAATTTTTGATAGGACAGCTTGGGCGTAACTTCGTAAGTCTGTTTTTGGGTTCAGGTGGATATCTGCCTGCTACGAGTACTGTGGCTTGCATCTAGATGTACTCCTTGTTGGGGGCGAAGGGAGCGTTGCTCTAACGGTTGATCTATCTTGATGAAATGCTACAGCTGCCGGAGGGCAGAAGGCCCTGAAGGTCTCGAGCCTGAATCACGTGAGGGGTCGGGTACGCTGCCCTCAACACTACTGATGCAGTAGCGCACAAGTGCTCGATGGCGTCATCAGCAAACCTCACTGGTGGGAGGATGGTCTCCACATTTGAGGTTCACGTAGGCACCTAGACACAGTTATGTAGCCCCAGTGTTTTGAATCTTCCCTGGCAGTCTTTACTTCTGTGGCGTTTTCTTGGGGAATGAGTCCCCGAAAGAAAAAAAACTATTTAAAAAATTAGCAATTCATAAGAACTGCCAAACCATCGTCTCGAAATTGACCTGACCTGATCTGACCTGCGATCTACCACAATCGACCGAACCTCGCTTTTCAAGATGGCGAAAGTAACACCCGCGTCGACCGGCGCTTCGCCGTACGACTCTTACCAGACGTCTCTCACCACCCGCTACTGCAGCCCCGCCATGTCCCAGCTCTTCAGCCAGCGATCTCGTCACTCAACTTGGCGAAAACTATGGCTAAGTCTCGCTGAGTGTGAGAAAGAGCTTGGGATTGATACGATTACCGACGAAGCTTTGGAGCAGATGAGGGCTCACCTTACGGTCACCGATGAGGACTTTGAGGTCGCCCGTATTGAGGAGAAGAGCCGTCGACATGTAAGATTTAAATCACGATCTTACCTCTTCATCCCCTTTATCAAGCCAGGGATATTTGCTAATCCGACTACTACCAGGATGTCATGGCGGTGAGAACGTAGCTTCTCACGAATGATGACACTGACGAATGCTGAACGCTATGATAGCATGTCCACGCCTTTGGAGCTGTTGCCCCAGCTGCCGCGGGTATTATTCATCTGGCTGCGACCAGCTGTTTCGTAACCGATAACACCGAACTTATTTTGGCCCGGGAAGCCATGGACATGATTTGTAAAAAAGTTGCCAGGGTTATCGCCAACCTCTCTGCCTTCGCCCTCCGTTGGAAGAGCGAGCCGACGCTTGCTTATACGCACTTGCAAGCCGCCCAGCTTATTACAGTTGGAAAGAGAGCAGCGCAGTGGGTTTTAGACCTCATGCTCGACCTCCATGCCATCGAGCAGGTTCGCCAGGAGCTTAAGTTCCGCGGCGCTCAAGGGACGACTGGAACGCAAGCCAGCTTCGTCTCCATCTTTGAGGGCGATACTTCAAAATGTGACCAGCTGAACGAACTTTTATGTCAGAAGTTTGGGTTCCCCAGCTGCTATGATATTTCCACGCAGACTTATACCCGCAAGGTCGACCTAATCATCGCCAATGCCGTGGCAGGACTCGGATCCACAGCTCAGAAGATCACCGGAGATATCCGCCATCTCATGCACTGGAAGGAGATTGAAGAGCCGTTTGAGTCTTCTCAAATTGGCAGCAGTGCCATGGCCTACAAGAGAAACCCGGTAATTAGCACTTCCCCAAGTTGTGGTTGCACTTGCTGATTTGGCCAAGATGCGCTCGGAGCGAGTATACAGTTTGGCTCGCGAATTGATGAGCAAGGTAAGCAAGCACAGATATCACTATCGAACTTCGAATGTACGGGAAACTGACTAGGGAAGCCGGCATCTTTCGCAGCGACTCACAGCGATCAGTGGGCAGAGCGAACCCTCGACGACTCAGCTATCCGCCGTGAGCACATCTTGAAGTACATCACTAGTTGAACCCAAGACTGATGTCATCACAGGCATTGACATTCCAGAAATGTTCCTTCTAGCAGATGCAATTTGCATTGGTCTCGTAAGCTCATTCTCATCCTCTAGAAGCAGACACGTCTAATGCATATACAGGACAATATCAGCGATGGTCTCGTGGTTTATCCCGGTTTGTAACCGCCCCGAAGCCAAAGATTTGTCCCCGAACTGGTCTGCGAGAGAGACATCTTTACTACGTGCATGACCAGACTACTTGAAGTCCAGGAAGTGATATGCTGACATCACGGGTACTTTCTAGCCGTCATTGCCAGTCGGGTAGCCGCCGAGGTGAGTCGTAACGCCATTCTTAGCTGATTCGGATTTTCAAGGCTACAATACTAACCCCCATTTGTAAGCTACCCTTCATGATTACAGAAGAGATCATCATGAGGTTGTGTGCCAAGGGCGTCTCGAGACAACACGCTCATGAGGAAATCAGAGTCTTGAGCCACCAGGCTGGCGCCGTCGTCAAGCAAGAAGGAAAGCCGAACGACCTGGTGGAGAGAATCAAGGCCAACGAGTTCTTCAAGCCGATTTGGGGCGAGCTGGACGGGATGCTCAAGGCGGAGCTGTATACCGGACGCAGCAGCCAGATTGTGGAGAAGTATTGCGGGTCTGGCGGACCCGTTAGCAAGGCTCTTGCGCCATATGCCGACTACATCAAGGGCGCCACCACGGCCAAACTTAACGTATAGATACCTAGAGGAAGACGTGATATACTAGTAATTTGTTGCAGAATACGTACAAGAACTTTCCTAAGTACCCATCAAACCAAGATTCTTACCGATATACCGTGACGTCCAGACATTGTTAGTCTGCAGTGTCCTGTTGAAAACGTCGATGTGGACATGGCTGGGGTGTTTCCCCCATCAGTAAACGCCAAGTGCCTTGACACCTACTGGCTGACAGGACGACCCCCAGTGAGTTACGTGATATTAGATAAGATAGCGGGTTCCTTCCAGGTAAGGAATCTCCCTTCTAAGGGCGTGAACGTAGAACTTACCTGAATTAACAACGTTCATGCAGGAAGATTTTCACGGCAGTCAGCACACAAACACGTGTGTCATAGCTGGTGAAAACATCATCCTCCTTTCTGAAAAGGCAAAGGCTTCACTAGCACGAAATTGAATTTGTGTCTACGATCACTCGACCGTCTTTTACTCGACTCGCAATCCAAGGCTCCTGGATCATGCGCGTTCTGGGCGTCACTTGAGATGTGCTCTAAAAACGTCGAAATCACCAGAAATCACCAAGCCTCTCGAAGTGAGACGGGAGCACAAAACAAGTTGGCCGCTCCCCATCTCACATATTGTATAGTTTGCTAGCATCGTCCACGTCCTCAATAACGCACTGCATTCATTCAGCTTGTCAATGCCCTCGCCCTCACCCTCAACCAAGAAGTACAAACCAGTAGGTTGGTGTGACGGCTAGGTGGTTTAACCAACTATTAAACCTAAGTCGTACGGGTTTATGTTGGCAGGAGTATCGTGGGAGTCTGAGCAATAGATACAATAACGTGTCACGTCTCGTAATACCAAGGGCGTCTTGGGTAACGATGTTATATTGTAAGCTGGTGCTATCTAAACTATGGAAATAATGAGCGTATATATCTTGTCTCGACTCACTGGCTCACCATCAGTGAGTTGGTGATCCATCACGTGACTTGACCCACTGTCTTTTCTTGGCTTGTCTGTTGTAGACCGTTTCTGGAGGCCGTAGCTCGTTAGGTCGTAACAGTTGGGCAAATTCTAAGATGGCCCACCCACGAACGGGCCACTCTATCAACGGGCCGCCATTTCCCATACCAAATCAACAAAACTGCTTATTTATAATTAATTAACAAAAATAGATGTTAAAAAACAGGCAAGAGAATAATAATTAAAACTTTAAAATAATACGGTATATAAAATATTATTAAAATTTATTTATAAGTTATATAAAAGAAATTAGGATCAAAGTTGCAAAAATAAAACGTTAACATTTCCCCATTCAAATTGTATGGGAAATTGTTAAAACCAAATAAATCACTTTATTCAGAAATAAATATAGAACTAAAATAGAGAAAAATTATAGGCTTTTCGATTTATTTAACTTTGATTACGTTTTTACAACTTAGCAAATTTTTACTTATATAAAATAGCTATTTCTTATATAATTATTATTTTAAAATATAATATGCTTTTTCCTATATAAAATAGTTTCCGCTATTATTACACTTTTTATTTTTATAATATATTTTTATATTCATAAAAGATATTTTTCTTAAAAAAACAGAAACGCTGTTAAATAGCTCTAATATAATGTGACGGCTATGTGGTTTAACCAACTATTAACCCTAAGTCTTACGGGTTTATATTGATAGGAATATCGTGGAAATCTAAGTAATAGATATAATATCGTATTACGTCTCGTAATATTAAAGGTATTTTGGATAACGATAATTTATAGCAAGTTAATATTATTTTAAATTTTTAAAATAACGAACGTATTACATTATTTATAAATTCGTCTTATTTTATACAATTCTTTATAGTTTCGCAACATTCTCATAATTTTACTTTTTGCGAAATTCGCAGAACTTTAATATATTTATTTTTCGCCAATTTTGTAACAGCCTAATACTTTTGTTTCGTAATTTACCTTTTTATGCTTTATTTACTTTAATTATTTTAAAAATGTTAAATAAGTTAAACTATAATACAATTCTTTTTTTTTAAGATTTTCGTTTCGAAACTTTATTTTGTAAATCTTTAGTTTATTATATCGAATCGTATTAGAAAATATATTAAACATTTTTTAAAGCGAAAACCGCTTAATATAATTCGTTAATAACCGTAATATCTTTTGCAAACCTTATTTAAATAACGCCTTATTTATATTACAAACAGATAAAATTAACATGTATATTAGTTAAAGACCATATTTTCCCGTCATTTATTTTATATTTAAAATAATTAACTTAATTAAAATATATAGTGTTTTAATCCTGAACAAATATAACGTATTATTCCCTAATACCAAAAATTTAAAGTAAAGTTAAAAATTACCAAAAAAAGGTTAACCAGATTAACGCCCGTTTACGCCGTTTATCTACGGAAAAACGAATATAATATAATAAAATAATAAAAGCCGTATCCCACAATATTAATAATTTAACGAAATTGAAAAACTTGAAACGTTAAGAAAAACGAGCCGAAATAAAGATTGCTAAGGCCATGTTAACAAAGACCGCGCCTTCCCTTAACTAGTCCAACCTTAAGTCCACCGATTGGTCGTCTATTAACTAGAAGGCCTTTAACCTCGCCGACTTTAATGTTACTAGTAAAAATTCTTTAGCAGGCGTTAAACGCCAATAAGATATCTAGCGAGTTTTTAGATATATTCAGAATCCGGGTACTTTTTTTATTTGATTAAGTACTAGGTAAATTTGTTTTGTTTTCGTATAACGAAATCTTTTTATTTTATACCTTATTTTAATTTCGATTTTTGTATTATTTTACGCCATATATATTTTAAGTGTATTTTTTTATTAATTCTAGTAAAGAATATATAAAATTAGATAAAGTTTAACTTTAAATAAGAATTATAATTTGTAATTATTTTTTGAAAAGTTTTTTAATAATTTTATATAAATTAATGTATTTAATATCGAATGTTTTGTTAAGTTTTTTAATTTAGTCTTTTTAGTAATTAGGTATATTAGTTTCTGTTTTTAGAATGTTAATTGTTTTTAATTATTTTTCCTTATAATAATTAATTATATACTTGCGTGCGAATTTTAATTTTCTGATTAGTTTTTAATATAGTTATTTACATTATTTTAATGTAGGAATTATTTTGGTATTAATAAACTTATTATATATATATTTGTAAATATTTAATAGAAAACCGAAATTGGCGTTTATTAACATTATTTTAATATTTTCATAGCAGCTTGTTTTATATATTAAATATGCCGTAAGTAATGTTTTAACCTAGTTATTCTTTTTAGAATTAACATAATATCGGAGGTATACTTTTAGCTTTTAATTTACCGTTTTGTTTATATATCCGTTTATAATCGAAACTTATTAAATAACTTGTAGTTTAATCCTATTTGCATTATAAGGCCTTTTTAAAACTTTGAAGTGCACGTAATTTTTTATCGGAAATAATTTTGTAAAATAACCCGTATACGTTAAAAATATTTTTAAAAATATATATGTTATTTGTTCGGCGTTAGAATTTTTTTAGTAAGGTAAAAAATAGAAAAATTTCGTAAATCTATCGACGATTACAAAAATGCTATTATAATATATTTTTATCGTTAGACTTTTGTATAAAAAATGTTTAATAATAAAATCTATAATAATTTAATCCTATAGTTGTTTTAAGACTAATAATAGTTATATTTTTTTATAAAGTTTATACTATTATGTCTTAGTTTGATTATATAGGCCGTATTATTTTGAAAAATTTTAAATTGTTATTTTTATTTTTAGAAAGTAGTATGTACGTTAAAGCCGTTTTAAGATTTTTTAAATCTCTAGGTGTCCATATAACTAATATTCGTATATCTTTCGTACTAAACTTTTTTGATATGTTTTAAATATTTATGTTTTGTCTGTTTTTTAGTTTTTTAATAAATTATTATTATAATGTTGAAATTTTTAATATATGTTAAGAAGTACAAGTTGTATTGTCGTAAGTTATTATAACCGTAAATATTCTTTTATGGTAGTAATAAAAATTATGTAATTAATTTTAACCAATTTTTTCTTAAGATCGGGTCGTTTGCTTAAAGTATCGGCTTTGCCGTTTTTTTAAATGTTTTTGTAAACGATGACGAAGTCAAAGTTCGTTAATTTTTTTACATATTTTAATTATTGTTTTGTAAGTTCTTTAGTTGTAGTAAAACGGGTAAAATTTTGATAATCTGTATAGATTTTAACTTGATGATATTTTCTTTTGAAAAATGTCTAAATTTTCTAAAAGCTATGATAATAGTTATAAATTCCTTATTTGAAATGCTGTAATTAAATTTTGCTCCTTTTAATTTATATGAGAAAAACGTAATAGAGTGTAATTTATCTTAATTATTTTATTATCCGATTATTAGGCTTAATACGTCATCCGAAATATCGATTTTTAGCTTAACGAGGCAAATTGGATCGGATATAATTAATATTAGCTTATTAATAATCGTATTTTTGATTTCTTAAAATATTTTATTTATTTCGCGTATTTATTCGAACTTCTTTTTTATAAGGTTAGTTAAGAGTATAGTTTTTTTGCTAAAGTTTTGAATAAACTTTCTATAATAACTTACGAATTTGAAAAATGCCTGTACTTTTTTAATTATGATTGGCGTTTGTTATTCTGTGATTGCAGCCATTTTCTTTGAGTTTATTCTGATATATTCTAAGGTATTAATATGTTCCAGAAATTTTATTTTTTAGGTGTAAAATTAACTTTTTTCTGCACTAATCAATAGCTTTACGTTTTAAAAACGTTGGAAAATTTTGTAAACATATTTTATATATACTTTTTTAATTTTCGAAAAAATAAAAAATATCGTTAAAATAATATGCGACAAAAATATCGAGGAATTTCTGCAATACATAGTTTACGATCTGTTAGAAAGTTATTAGTACCTTTGTAAATCCCATTAATATAACTAAGGATTTAAATACTTCGTATTTCGTTTTAAAAATTATTTTTTATTTGTATTTTTTTTAAATCTTAATAAGATTTATATTTATTTTTAAGATCAAATATTATACGGTATTGAATGCTGTAAAATCGGCATTCTATTTCAGTAATACAGGGTAATAATATTCGATTTTAAAAAATAATGTCGTTTAGTTATCGATAATTAATTATAAATTATAAATTTGCAGTTTTCTTAACTTTGTAAAATATTGAGTATTTTGGTAATAATTTCCAAAGTCGAATTTATTTGTTGGTAGCCGGTTTTCTAAATATATTCTGGAAACGCGTAATTACTTTCCGTGGAAGTTGTAAATGGGGTAAAACTTCGTCGGAAATCTTTTTTTAAGAATTATTTCATAATTTTCTTTATCATATCCTACTAATTTCGTAGCGACCTCCTTTTTAAAAAGCTGGTTATATTGGTAATATTATAATAGCATATTAGTTAAAACTTTTAACTTTTAAGCCTATTATTCTAGATCCTTATGTAGTTACGTTAATTTGTCTTTAATAATAGTCAAAATATATTATATTTTTTAATACCAATTTTCTTCAGATTTTATTTGTGACGGCTTGGGGGTTTAACCAACTATTAAACCTTAGTCGTACGGGTTTGTGTTGGTAGAAGTATCGTAGGTGTTACGGCCTGGTCACCCGTAAGAGCTCCAGAGTATATATGCAGCTGTAAGCACCAGGATGATTGCCACAATTGCGATCATTCTACCGATCTTTTGCTCTGGTGGCGTGATGGTATGGTGCAGCCATAACAGTAGGAAACTAAGCAATACATATAATAACGTATTACATTTCGTAATATTCAAAGTACTTTAAGTAATGAACTGTTATTATAAATTAAAATTATTTAAATTATGGAAATAATAAGCATATATATTTTAATTGTTTTTAATTTTTTCGATCCTGGCTTTATGGGCTTTATAATAGATTTTGTCGAACCTGGATTTATGAGCTTTACGATAAATTCTGTCGAATTGTTACGTAACTCGACCTTCGTAGCTTAGTTATTTTCTTGTTACGACCGTTTCCCGAGGTCGCAGTTTGTTAAGTTATGATACGATCCTCTTTTTTTATAATTTTCATTTCGAAAATTTCTTTTTTTTCGTTTTTTTTCTGTTATGTAAATTTTTCTTTTGCTATTATATCGGGCCGTATTGAAAAACCAATTAACAGAAAAACTAAAAAACGAAATAATTTGCTTAAGTTTATTACTTTTCGAAATATGGATATACCTATATATTCGTATTGTATTCGTTGCAGGTTATGATTTTATCGTGCTTTTTTGTCGAATTTCTCCCGTTATAAAAAATACGTAACGCGAAACTAAGGCCTTTATAACGTTAACGGTTTTTCCAGTTTTCAATTTAAAAAATTCGTTTCCAATTATTTTAAGGTTAAAACTGAATTCGAAAAAGTTAAAAACGAAACGGAATAAACGCAGGTCAGGATTCGCCGGCTTCGAAAATAAAAGAAATTATGAGCCGATCGTATAATACGTATATTATCCCGCGGGCTTCGGTCTTTGAAAAAGTTGGACGAATTGGAACGTTAAAAGAAATAAGCCGAATTAAAGGCTGCTAAGGCCATATTGGCAAAGGCCGCGTACGACGGCTAGGGGGTTTAACCAATTATTAAATCTTATTTGTACGAGTTTATATTATCAGGAGTATCGTAGAACTTTGTAGTAATAAGATAACTTAGTTACGTTTCTTAATATTAAGATATAGAAGTTATATTACAAACGATTGGTATTAATAAGTGTTTCAAATTAAGGTTATTTAGATTATAGAAATAATAAACGTATCTATTCTTATTCTAGCTTGGAGTGTTTAAACTGCTTAAACTCTTAAGCCCGTTAAGCTCTATAAGTTTTTTTGTCGGCTTAAAGGGCTTAAGGTGCTTAGCACCTTAAAACCTTTAAGCCGGTTACGTAACTTTTTAACGGTAATCGGGGTTTATTTTTTCATAGGCTCGACCGTCCGCAAAAAAATTAAGACCGTTAAATTATAATACGATTTTTTTAAAAACTTTTGTCCTTAAAAATCAAATTATTTGTTATTAATTTTTAATAAGTAACTTTGTTTTATATATTTATTATATCAGGTTATATTGAAATATCCCGTTCTCGTAAACGTATTAATGTTTTTATTTTTTAAAATATATTAAACGTTTTGATTTTAAAATATTTTTTTATTTTCGTTATCGAAAAAAACACAAAATGTAAGATTATTCGAGGTTTTTTGAAACATATATGTTATATTTATTATGGCAGTTTCTATAATATTTTTAGCTTTTTCAAAAGTTAAATATTAAATACTTCTGGATAAAAAAGATCGTTTAAAACGTAAAAAAAATAAGTTCGTAAAATATTACTAACGGTTGCCAATAAGCTGGACCGTTTGCAAAAACAAAGGCGATTACTTTATTATCGTAATATCGAAATATTTCGTTACGGTATTAAAAATACGAAAATTATAGAGGAATTCGAATATTTAAAAAAGGAATAATAATAAGTAAAAGTTACCGTTATAGTTATTACGTTAATGCAGGCCGTCATTAATTAATTTATTATCCCGGTTATTAATTTATTAGCGATTAATTAAGACGTGCTTAATATTATTAATAAATATGTTTTAATAAATATTAAATGTTAGTAAAACCTTTGGTAAGTTCCCAGATATTTTCGGAATCCGGGTACTTTTTCCGCTTAATTAGATATAAAATAAATTCATTTTGTTTTTATATTTTGAAAAGTTTTTTGTTTTACATATTTGTTCGTTTTTATTTTTATATTGCTCTATATTGTATATATCTTAATTATATTTATTAATATGTTAAATAAAACAACGTAAAAAACGAAATAAAATTTAATTTTTAATAGAAATTTTAATTAATAATTAATTTTAAACTCTGTTTCGAATTTATATAAACCGATATATATAAAATTAATTTTTTATTAGATGTTTATAACGAAAAAACTTATTTGTTTTCGAAATATATTTTTTTTAAAATTTCTTAATTATAATACTTATTTATATAATGCCGTAAAAGTTTCAATTTTATCTTTATATCTTAAGATAATTATCTTAATTATATTAATATAAAAGTTATTCTAATATTAATTAATCCGTTATTGCATATTTTTAATAGATTTTTTAAATAATAGCACAATTCATATTTATTAATGTATTTTAATCTTTTCGCAAGGATTAATATTATAAATAAATTATATAATTAAAAATTTTCTAACTTAATTGTTATGTTCGTAATTAATATAATATTATAAATAAGTTTTTGAAATTTAGTACCTTCGTTTTATTAATTTATCCATTTGTAATTTAAATACGTTAAATAATTTATAATGTATGCCGATTTATAATATTAAGTTTTGTTAAATTTTAAATATAAATATTTATTCTTTATTTAAAGGAAAATGTAATAATAATCCGTATATATTAAAGATATTTTTGGAAAAGATATACATTATTTATTCGGCGTTTATATCCTTATAATATGGTACAAAATAAAGAAATTTAGTAAATCTGTCGACAATTCCGAAATTACTATCGTAATATATTTTTATAATTCAATTTTTAATATAAAAGATTTAATAATAAAATTAAATATAATTAAGTATTGTAGTATTTTACGATTAATAATAATTATAATTATTTTTATAATTTATATTGTTATATTTTCGTTTTGGCGCAAATATCGTATTACCGTATTATTTTTCTATACCGTTATTTTTATTTTAGAAAAAAATATATATGTTAAAATCGTTTTAAGGTTTTATAAATCCTTAAATATCCGTATATTTAATATTTATATATATTTTATATTAGAGTTTTTGATATTTTTTGAAAACTTATATTTTATTTGTTTTTTCGTTTTTTAGGCAATCGTTATTATATTGCTGGATCTTTTAAAATACGTTAAAGGGTATTGCTCGAATTATTATAATTTATCGCAGGCCCAAATATCTTTTTGCAGTAGTATCGAAAATTATATACTTAAGTTTAATTAAATTTGTCAAAATTTAATTATTTATTTAAAATATTTACTTTATTATTTTTTAAATTTTTCGTATAGATAATAACGAAATCGAAATTTGTCAATTTTTCTGTGTAACGAAATTATGGTTTTATAAGTTTTTTAATCGTAATAAATTAAACAAGATTTTAATAATTCGTACAAACCTTAACTTGGTGTAAATTTCTGTTTAAGAAATACTTAGATTTTCGGAATATTATAATAATGGCCATAAACTTCTTATTTAGAATGCCGTAATTAAATGCGGTTTTTTTAATTTATTAAAAAGATATAATTAAATATAATTTGCCTTAATTGTTTTGTTATTTGATTATTATACTTAACGCATAATCCGAAATATCGGTTTTTAGCTTAACGGGATAATTTAGATTATATATAATTAATATTAATTCGTTAATAATTACATCTTTAATGTTTTCAAATATTTTTTCCGTTTCGGATATTTATTTTAATCTTTTATTCAATTCGTTAAAAATATAATTATTTTAATAAAGTTTCGAATATACCTTTTATAATAATTAACTTATCTAAAAATGCTTATATCTTTTTAACCGTAATTAACATTAATAACTTTGTGATTATAACGATATTTTTAAAATTTATCTTAATATATCTTAAGGTAATAATATATTTTTAATATTTTATTTTTATATATAGAATTAATTTCTTTCAGCATTAATTAATTATTTCGCGTTTCGTAAAACTTAAAAAACTTTATAAACGAATTTCCCGTATGTTTTTTCGGTTTTTTAAAAAAAATAAAAATATTGTTAAAAAAACAAACGAGGAAAATATTAAGATATTTTCGTAATATATAATTAATTATCCATTGAAAAATTACTAATATATTCGTGAATTTTATTAATATAATTACATATTGAAATAATCCGTATTGCCTTTTAAAATTATTTTTATTTGTATTTTTTTAATTTTAATAAGGTTATGTTTATTTTTAAAATCGAATATTATATATTATTTAATTCCATAAAATCTGTTTATTATCTTTATATTTAAGATAATAACGTTCGATTTTTAATAATAATATCGTTTAATTATTAATAATTAATTCTAAATCGTAATTTTGCATTTTTCTATCCGGAAACTATAACGTATTTAATTAATAATTTCGAAAATTTAATTTATTTCTTATAATTAATTTTTTAAGTATTCTTTAAAAATAGGTAATTTGTTTTTATTAAAATTGTAAATACAATAAAACTTCGTCCAAAATCTTTTTAAGGATTATTTTATAATTTTATTTATTATGTTCTGGTAATTTCGTATTAAATAATTTTTTAAAAAACATAATATATATTTGTATTATTATAATAATATATTAATTCAAGTTTTTAAATTTTTAAATGATTATTCTAATTTATTATTTATTTATTTGAATTTCGCTCTAATATTAATAACGATACGTCGTATTTTTCTTTAATACCTGTTTTTTTATATTTTATCTCTTTACATAATAAAGTTTTTATCGTATTTCTATATTTATATTTATCATTGTTATTCGTTAAATTTTAAAACTTTTATTTTATTTATTGGTTAATAATATATAAAGCGAATTTTACTTGGTTAATTCCATTATTAATAAACATTCCGTATTAATATATCCATAATAATTTTAAAATTATATCGTAATTCCTGGATAACACAATATTGAAATCGATTAGTTAATATTATCCTTAAATAGAAATTACGAAATAATTAATTTCGCGTATAATCTTCCTGTTACCGTAAACGAACTCTTATTTTTGAGTATTTATAATTATATAAGATTTTAATTTATATTTTGATAATAATTTAAATTTATTATTTTTATTTAATATAATATAATTGTTACTTAAATTTCTGTATTTTATTATTATAGTTTATTAATATGCTCTTATTTATATATCCAAACTATTAAAGTTATTTACGGTTTTTATCGTCGTATTTAAAGCATTTTTCGGAAATTTCTTTTAATTTTATTAAATTCCCTCATCATATAACTTTTCTATAAGTAATTTTCTTTTTTCAATTTTTATTCAAATTCATCTAACTTTAATTATATTTTTTATTTAACGTATTAAATTATTATATTTCTTCTTATTACCGGCGTATTATTCCTTTAAATCGTATTATTTAATTTTAATTTTATTATAAGTTTTTTTATTAAATAAATTATGTTTTTATGTATTCGATTATATTTTATTATATGTTATTTTATGTATCGTTTTAAAGTTTTTTTTATAAATTAAAACATTTTTTAGTAATATCTTTTCGTAAATGTTTATAATAAATATTAATTAACAAGAAAAATCCGTAATAATATTTTAATAATACCTGTTTATTATATTCTGGCATAGATTCTTTCCGTTTAGAAATCGTATTATTAGTTATAACAAAAAAATATTTTTACGGATATTATTCTTTTGGAGCCAGTGTTTTATTTCGGCCAATTATTAAATATTTTCTAGGGTTTTAATTCGAAAATATTAATGGTATTATTTATTATTTTCATTATTTTCGGTACGATTTAAAGAACCGAATTCCTTATAATATATATAGGGAATTCGGCCGTAAATATATTATTTTTATTTTCCATAATAGCAATACTTTTGGGGTGGATAATATATAATATATATTTTGCCGTATTAATCGGAAATTTGAAAATAAACGTTTTTATTTAATCCTGATATTTACGTAATTCTTCTTATAATATTTTTTATTATATTTGTAATATTTATAAAAGTAACATTTTAGCTTTTTGTATATTTTATTAAATGTTTCGCCCTAAGAGATTTAAAATATAATTAAACTAAATTATATTGATTCATCTCCGGTTTTTCGATCTTTTCGGCATTATCCTTTAAATATTAGTTTTTAATTATTTTAACGGGATTTTTTAAATACTTTATATTATGCTGCTTTATGTCTTATTTTATTGTAATTATAATGTTTACTTTAATTGTAATCTTTTAAATAAATAATTTTTAATTCTATAAATTCTGGTTCCGTGTCGGAAAAAATATCATTATATCAGAAAATATTAATATGAATTATATATTAAAATTTGTTACTTTTTTTAAATACCTTTGATACGTTAAATCTATTATCGATTATTAATTTTAATTATTATTACGATATAATTTAATAAATGTTTAGGCCGATTAAATTTAAAAACCTTTTTCGTGTATTTTTAAGCGGTCGAAAAACTTAGTTATTGACATTTTTTGTCCTTAATTTAGCTTAACGGTTAATTAAATTAACGTATTGCCGTAATTAGGCATTAATCTTTTTGGTCGTAATTACTAAATTTGTATTTTGGTTTTTATTTTTTCGTTTATTATGCCGAAAATTTTATTAATACTTATTTAAATTATTCGTAATTATTATAACTTTGCATTATTTTTGAGTTTTGTTTATTAATTGGCAAAATAACGTATTTTCTTATAACGCGCTTAAATTAAATAATTATATATCTGGTAAATTATTTAATTACGAACTTAATTCGTATAATAAACGTAATAAATCGAAGAAGAAAATATCCGAAATATATTTAATATTAAGCTAAAAATAATTATAATTTGGTCGAAATTTCGGCGAAAAATTATGGCTTAAAAAGGTTAAGGATTTTTCCTAATTTCTTAATAAATTTTACCTAAATAACTTAACTTATTTAAAAAGGTTTTCCGGTTTCGAAAGTTTTTTTTCTTAGGTGTTTTATAAACAGTTTAAAAGGACGTTATAAAATTATTATTATCTTTTTTAAGTTAAAAAATGCATTCGTTTATGGTATCCAATTATCGAAAAACGTTTTCGAGAAAAAAGCAAATTTCTTTTTTTCGCGTTTCACTGCAATATTTAAGTAATTAAGGATTTAATAAATTAGTTGTGCGGGCTGTTTATTAATAAATATAATATCGGCGATCTTGCTTAAAGTTTGACGATATTATTAAACAAAAGTTTATAGCGTATAACGGTTAAAAAATTTAATTAATTTTTAGGTTTCAATTATACGTATTAATATTAATAAAAATAATATAAAACTTTATCATCATAAAATAATTTAATCATTTCTTTAAATATTAAAATATAAAAATCATATTATATATAATTAATATGGATACATATTATAAATTAAAAGTATCTAAATTCCAAATATCATAAATATATATATCCTTATTTTGGTTTAAAGTATTTAAGTAATTTAGAGCTTTAAGCCCGTTAAGCCCTTTAAGCTTTTTTACCGGCTTAAAGGACTTAAGGTGCTTGGCATTTTGAGACCTTTAAGCCGGTTACGTGATTTCTTGGCGGTGGTCAGGGCTTTTTTTTTCGTGGGCTCGATCGTCCGCAAGGAAGCCAAGACCGTTAGGTCATAACATCGCGCCTTTTCTCGATTGGTCCCATTTTAAATCTATCGATTAATCGTTTATTAATTACGGGACCTTTAACCTTGATGACCTCGGCGTTACTGGTAAAAGTTTTTTAGCAGGCATTGGGCGCCAATAAGAATTTTGGCAGATTTCTAAGTATTTTCGGAATCCGAATACTTTTTCCACTTAATTAGGTATTGGGTAAATTCGTTTTATTTTTGTATATTAAGGATTTTGTTTTACCTTATATATTTATTCGTTTTCCGTATTTATATTGTTTTATACCTTATAAACCTTTATTATACTTATTATTAATTCGAATAAAAATATGATAAGTCAAATACAGTTTAATTTTTAATAATAATTCTAATTAATAATTATTTTCAGAGATTTTCTTGGCGATCTTATAAAGACCGATATATTTGAAATCGAGCTTTTTATTACGTCATTATATTTAAATATTTTTGATAACCAAAAAAATTATTTCCTGTTTTTCCAACAATAATTTTTTAAATTTTTTTAATTATAATATTTACTTATTTAATTCCGTATAAATTTTAATTTCATTATTATTTTTTAATATAATTATCTTAATTATTCTGATAGAAAAAATATATAAATATTAATTAAATTATTAATACGTATTCTTTTTTAAACTTTCTGAAATATATTTAAAATTTACGTTTATTAATCTTGTTTTAGTATTTTAGAAATAACTTGTATTATTGGTTAATTCCGCGAATGGTCATTATTTTATTTAATTATTCTCTTCGTAATTAAGATAATATTGTAAATAGGTGTTTAAAATTTAGTTCGTTTCTTTTATATATTTATTTATTTAAGATTTAAATATTTTAAATAATTTATAATTTAAATATATTTATGTGATAAGACTTTAGTAAAGCTTTAATATAATTAGTAATTTATTATTTAAAATAATTCTTATTAGGAGTCCATACATATTAAAAATATATTTAAAAATTATTTGTTATTTCTTCGGTATTTATATGCTTATAATATAATAAAAAAATAAAACAAAATTTATAAATGAGTTTATAATTACGAAAATACTTTCACCATAAATTTCTATAATTAAATGTTTTGATATAAAAAGTTTAATAATAAAATTAAATATAATTAAATATTATAATTATTTTATAATTAAAAATAGCTATAATTTTTTATATGGATTATGTTGTTAAATTTCTGTTTTAGCGTAAATATTATATTATTAATTTTATTTTAAAACAGAGATATATACGTTAAAGCCGTTTTAAAGCTTTGTAAATTTCCGGATATTTTTATAATTAATATTTGTATATAGTTTATATTTGATTTGTTAATAATTTTCGGGAATTAATATCTTATTTATTTTGGTATATATTAAAGGGTATTACCCAAATTGTTATAATTTGTTACGGCTTTAAATGTCTTTTTATAATAATATCGAAAATTATATAATTAATTATAATTAATTCCATTTCGAAATTTAATTACTTATTGAAATCGTTTATTTTGTTATTTTTTAAATCTTTTTTATAAATAATAACGAAATCGAAATTCGTTAATTCTTTTACGTAACGAAGTTATCGTTTTATAAATTCCTGAATTATAATAAATCGGATAAAATTGTAATAATCCGTATAAAGTTTAATTTAATACAAGTTTCCTTTTAAAAATATTTAAATTTTCGGAATACCATAATAATAGTTATAAATTCTTTATTTAAAATATTATAATTAAATTCTGCTTTTTTTATTTTACACGAAAACAATATAATAAGGTATAATTGCTTTAATTATTTTGTTAAAGTTTTAAATAAATTTCTTATAGTAATTAACGAATTTAAGAAATACCTGTATTTCTTTTACCGTTATTAACGTTTATTATTTTGAAATTATAGCGATTTTTTAAGGTTTATTCTAATTTATCCTAAGCTAATAATATATTTTAGATATTTTAGTTCTTGTGTATAAAATTGGTTTTTTTTCGTTAATAAATAACCTTACGTTTTATAAAATTTGGAAAACTTTATAAACGTATTTTATATATGCTTTTTCCGTTTCTAAAAAAATAAAAATATTATTAAAATAAGAAATAACAAAAATATTAAGGTATTTTTATAATATATACTTAATTATTCGTTAAAAAGTTATTAATAAGTATCTAACTTTTATGAATATAATTAAATATTTGAAAAATCCGTATTCTATTTAAAAGTTACTTTTTACTGGTATTCTTTTTGAATTTTAATAAAGTTATATTTATTTTTAAAATTAAATATTAAAAAGTATTTAATTTCGTATAATCGGTTTTCTATTTCCGCCATTAAAAGTAATAATATTCGATTTTTAATAATAATATTGTTTAATCATTGGTTATTAACTATAAATCGTAATTTTTCGTTTTTTTGAGACAAAAAATATAAGGTATTTTGTTAGTAACTTCGAAAATGAGATTTTCTTTTATGACCGACTTTTTAGGTATTTTCTGAAAATACGTAATTCGTTTCCGTCAAAGTTATAAATAAAGTAAAATTTCGTTAAAACTCCTTTTTTAATAATTATTTTATAATTTTATTTGCCATATTTTAGTAATTTCGTATTAAATTCCGTTTTAAAAAATTACTTATATCTATGGTATTATAATAGTATATTAATTAAACCTTCTGATTATTAAGGTTATTATTATTTTATGTCGTTATTTAATTACTTTATTTTTTGTTTTGATAATAATAATAATTATACGTTGTATTTTTCTGTAATATTTATTTTCTTTATATTTTATCCTTTTAGGTAATAAGGTTTTAATTATATTCTTATGCTCATATTTGTCGTTATTTTCGATCGAATATTAACATCTTAATTTTTTTATTAATTAAAATTCCGTATTGGCATATTCATAATAATTCTAAAATCATATCGTAGTCCCCAAATAAAATAATATCGAAATTAATTATTTAATATTATCCTTAAATAAAAATCTCGACGTAATTAATTTCGTATATTATTTTTCCGGTATTGTAAGCGAATATTTAAGTTTCGGCATTCGTTAATATATAAGGCTTTAATTTAAATCTGTAAAGTAATTTAAACTTATTAATCATATTTAACATATTATCATTTTCTCTTAAAACTTTGTAATTTATTATTACGGTATATTAGTGCGTTTCGATTCGTATATTTAAAGTAATAGGGTTATTAACGGCTTTTATTATTGCCTTTAAAGCTCTTTTTAATTGGTTTTTTTTAAATTTTTCTAAATTTCGTTGCTTTACGAGTTTTTTATAAATAATCTTTTTTTTGATTTCTTTGGATTTTTTAAATTTTATTTATATTTTTATGTTTAATACGTTAAGTTATTATATTTCGTATTATTGCCGGTATATTATTCCTTCGAATTTTATTAAGTGTTTTTAATTTTATTATATGTTTTTCCTATTAGGTAAATTGTTTTTCTATATTTTCGGTTATAGTCTATTTTGCGTTATATTAATTATTGTTCCAAAATTCGCCTATAAATTAACTTATTTCTTTTTTAATAGCCTTTTATTCGCAAAGCTTTATAATAAATACTAATTAAAATAACATTGTATAGTAACCTTGTAATAAATGTTTTTTATTATATATTAGATTAACTCTTTTTTCCATTTGGTAAACATATTACTAGAAATAGCAAAAACGGTTTTTTTACGAATATTATTTTTTTAGGCCAGCTTTTCAATTCGACCAGTTATTAAATATCTTCTGGGGCTATAAAATAAAAATATTAATATTATTGTTTATCGTTTTTGTTATTTTTAATACTCTTTGAAAAATCGCATTTTTTATAATATATGCAGATAATCCGTCCGCAAATATATTATTTTTATTTTTCGTAATGGTAATATACTCGTTATAAATAATATATGGCCTATATTTTGCCGTATCGATAAGGAGTTTCGAGATAAACCTTTTTTATCTAGTTCTAATATTCCCGTAATTATTTTTATAATATTTCTTATTATATTCACGCCATTTGTTAAATTAATTTTATGGCTTTTTATATTTCTTCCTGGACGTTTCGCTATAAGGGGCCTGGTACATATTTAAGCCGAATTAAATTAAAAAGTTTGCTTTTATTTTTTTTACCTTTTTTTTTAAATTATTTTTCGGGTCTAGGTTTTTAATTGTTTTAACGGGATTTTTTAGATATCTTATATTATAATACTTTATACCTTATTCTGTTATAATTACAATATTTAATTTGGCTTTAATCTTTTTATAAGTAACTTTTAATTCTATAAGTTATAATTCTATACAGTAAAAAATATTACCGTATCGAAAAGCTTTAATATTAACCGTATATCGGGGTTTATTATTTTTTATTTAGTATTTTCAATACGCCACATAAATTGTCGATTGTCGATTTTAATTATTATAATAATATAATCGGATAAATAACTAGGCCGATTAAGTCTAAAAAATTTATTTTATATTTTTTTAGGCCGTCGAAAAATTTAATTATTAATATTTTCTATTTTTAATTTCACTTAAAAGTTAATTAAACGAACGTATTATCGTAACTGGGTACCGATTATTTTTATCGTAATTATTAGATTTGTATTTCGGCTTTTAATTTTCCGTTTATTATTTTGACAATTTTCGTTAAAATTTATTCAAATTATTTGTAATCGTTATGTATTCGTATTATATCCGGATTTCGTTTCTTAATTAATAAGGTAATGTATTTCTTTATGACGAGCTTAAATCTAATGGCCGTATGTTGGGTATATCGTTTAATTGCGAATTTTATTAATATAATAAATGTAATAAATCGAATAGAAAGATATTCGAAATATATTTAGCATTAACTTAAAAATAATTATAACTTGGTTAAAATCCCGTGAAAAAGTTTTAATTTAAAGGGTTTAAGGATTTCCTTTTTAATTTCTTAATAAAATTTAGCTAAATAATTTGGCCTATTTAAAAAGGTTTTCCGATTTCGGGAACTTTTTTTCTAAGTTTTTTATGGGCGGCTTAAAAGGATGTTATAAGATTATTATTATTTTTATTAAATTAAATAATATGTTCGTTTATAATATTTAGGCGTTACAAAATCCTTTCGCGAAAAAGGCGAAACTTTTTTTCTTTTTTAAATTCTATTTTAATATCCGAGTTGTTAAGAACTTAGTAAATGGGCTGTTCGAGCTGCTTATTAATAAATATACTATCGGCGATATTACCTAAAATTTAACGGTATTATTAAATAAAAACTTAGGATATATAACGATTAAAAGTTTAATTAATTATTAAACTTTAATTGTATAAATTTATATTAATGAAAAGATCCTAAAAATTTGAATAATAAATATAATAATATATTATGTTTCATAGTATTAAAAAAACTTTAAATAACGAATTATTGTTACAAATTAAAATTGTTTAAATTATAGAAATAATAAACATATTTATCTTAATTTCTTTAACTTTGTCGATCCTAGCTTTATAGATTTTACGATAGATTTTATCGAACCTGGCTTTATAAGCTTTACGATAAATTCTGTCGAACTATTACGTAACTCGACTTACATAGCTTAGTTATTTTCTTGTTACGACCGTTTTCCGAGGCCGCAGCCTGTTAGGTTATCACATTATCTCTTTAGGTAATAAAAGATTTATCGTATTCTTATTCTTATATTTTTTGCTATTTTCGATCGAATATTAAGATTTTTTTTTTGCTTAATAATAGAGTACAAGGCACATTTTAGCTAGCTATTTCTTTTATTAATTAAGATTCTCTACTAGCGTATCTATAATAATCTTAAAATTATATCGTAATTTTCAAATAGTACTATATTAAAATTAATTATTTGGCATCGTTTTTCAATAAAAACTTCGAAATAATTAATTTCGTATATGATTTTTTTCGTTATCGTAAGAGAGTTTTTGACTTTTGATATTCGTCGTTATATAAGGTTTTAATTTACATTTTTATAGCAGTTTAAATTTATTAATTATATCCGGTATAACATACCTTCCGTTTAAAGTTTCGTAATTCACAATTGCGATATATTAATACGTTTTAATTCGTATATCTAAGATGATAAGATTATTAGCAGTTTTTATTATTGTATTTGAAATCTTTTTTAAACATTCGTTTTAATTCTTTTAGATTTCGTTATTTTGTAGTTTTTTATTGGTAATTTTTTTTAGCCTTTTTTCAAATCTGTCGAACTTTATTTGTATTTCTACATATAACTGTTACAGGCTAGAGCCTATAGGGCGGCTCGGGCTTACTGAGCGAGCTCCTTAGCCCGAACTTAACCATATGTATATATGGAGCAGCCACCTTGCTGGTGGCTAGCTGTTTCTCCCCTTCCCTCCTTACCTTGAATATAAACTTTCGTTAAGCCGTATTTCCGTTTAACTTACGTATCGTACCCGTTATATATATTTAAAATTATAACTTATTATAATTTCCAAAAAGTTAAATAAAAGCAAAACGTTTCCTAAAAATACCTTAATTATAAATAATAAGTTGAAAAAAGTTTTATAACGAAAAGGTTACGAAATAATATAATTAACAAAATTATAAATATATTTATAATATAAACCTTATCCGAAATTATTAAGGAAAATTTATAGTATTAATTATATATAAATATGTTTTAAAAATTTAATATACAACAAAAAAAATTTATTAAGTTGATTTTTAATTATAATAAAATAATAAATAATTTACTTAACCGGATAACGGAAATAAAAAAATATTTTTTATAAAAGTAAAAAAAGCCCTTATAAAATAAAACCTGCCTTATTAAAAATTTACGATAAGGGCCCCGTTTAATAACGCGTTTGCAAAAACGAATTATAAGCTTATAAAATGGTTTTTGTAAAATGGAAAATAAAAAATATTCCGTTCGTTTTTCGCCATATTTTGTACGAAAATAAAAAAAATAAGTTTATTTCTGGCTTTGTTGTAATAATTTATTTGGGTATTATAATATTTATATTTATTAAAAATTAATTATAATTTTATTATTAATTCGAAATAAAAGGATTACGAAAAGATTTCGACGTCGATAGCTTTTTTCTTTATATAAAGAAATAATTCGAAAATAAATAAATAGTATTATTTGTTAAAAAATAATTATAACGTATAAGGTAAAATAATAATTAACTGTTTTAAAATTATTTATTAAATTTTGAATTTAAGTTAATCGAATATAAAAGCTTAATATAACCGTTAATAATTAAGGTAATTTCCTTAAATACTAATATTAATACGTAATTTTATAATATATTAATAATAAAAAATATGTTTTATAACGATTATAATTATTAGGTACGTAAAGCCAAAAAGGTAATTAATTATTTAAAACTTTTGCTTAATTATTATATAAGTAAAAAAATAACGATCTGGTATTCCGGTAAAAAAAGTGGAATGGTTAATTAATAATAATACGTTAACCAAACCAATAAACCGGCTTAAATAACAAATATTTAAGGGGATATACTTATAACGGATATTACGCAATTAATTACGTTAATTTCTAAACTTATAAACTAGCAGCGAAATAATCGAAAAAACTGATCCGGGGATAGCTTAAAACAAAACTCGGATAACCGGCCTTATGCGAAATACCTTTCCAATAATAAGGTAAAAGCTCGGAAACGGAAAGGGTATTATTTCCGTTACGCCGCCACGAACCATTCGAACTAGGAATACTTTAAATTTAAACCCGTAAAGCGGCTTCGTCCGGCTAGGACGGAAATTATAATAACAAGTTTGCGGAATACCGTTAGGAGGGATAACGATTTAAATAACGAAAATTTAAAAAAAATAACCCTTATTAAAAGTTGCTAATAGGATTTTACGGCCTGGTCACTCGTAAGAACTCCAGAGTATATATGCAGCTGTAAGCACCAGAATAATTGCCACAATTGCGATTATTTTATCGATCTTTTGCTCTGGTAACATGATGGTATGGTGCAGCCATAACATAAAAAAAGGACGTAATAAAAAAATTACAGGAAATTAATAATAAATTAAATAATATCTTTTTTATATTAAATGCTTTAATTAATAATACTATATATATAAACGTCTTAATCGATAATAAGTATATTTGTTATTCCGTATTTAATTAATAATGAATTTATTATTTAAAATTATAACGTATACCTATTATATCCTATTAGTTAAACCTGGCGAAAAATAACGAGCTTATAAGAATTATAATCCGAAAAATTATTTCTATTAATGTAAATTTGGACAGCCGCTTAAAACGAATTTAAAAATACGTAATTAAAATTTTATTTTATTTCTTTATTATGGAAAAACCTTAAATAAAATATAATAATATTATATACGAGGCGAAATAACGGTTTATTCGTTTTATAAATAACGTTACCGCGCCCATATTATACAAAAAAAGATAATTCAATATGGAGCCTAAGGACCGCCTAAAGGAACGGATATAAAAATGTAAAGAAACTCGTTTAATACCGGTTATAATTTTCGTAACGATAATACGGTAAAATTACTGTAAAAAATAGAATATAATTATTTGCAATTTTTATAAAAAATATTAATAAGGCCTTAAAAGTAAAGCCGTAATTAATTTCTAAAGATATAACGGAATAATTTTTTTTAAAAAAGTACGGAAATTTCGAAACTTTTTTATAAACGATAAAAGTTCGTTATTATTATTTTATCGTAATAATAATAATATAACGATAAACTTAAAAATAAATATTTCGGATTAAGAAATAATAATTTTATAGGGATTTTTATACGGGATATTAAAAAGAAATTATAAATTTTACGTAAAGTATTTATAAGTATATTCGATAAAAATTAAATTTAAGTTAATATTTTTCCTGTAAATACTTTAATATTATTTATAAGGAAATTTAACGGAGGTTTACGGTTTTATATAAATTATAAAAAGTTAAATAAAATTACGGAACGCGACCGTTATTTTTTTTAATAAAGAAAATATTACGAATATTATTATAAGCCCGGTAATTTACAAAGCTTAACGTTTAAATGGCCTTTTATCGGTTATGTATCCGTTAAAGAAATAAATAGAAAATTACGTTCCGTATACGTTTCGGGTTTTTCGAATAATTGGTATATTTATTTGGCCTTAATAATATATAAATTATTTTTTAATATTATGTTAATATTATATTAAAATACTATTTTAATATTATGTTAATATTATATTAAAATACTATTTTAATAATTTTTATTTGGTATATGGCAATAATATATTAATTTATTCGTCCGGTTTTCGAACCGATTATGTAATTAAGGTTAAGTTGGTATGTTATTATTTAATAAAAATAAAATTAAAATTAAATTCGAATGAATACGAATTCGTAATCCAACAAACGAAGTACCTAAAATTTATTATCGAAATAAAGATAAGCTTAAAAATTAATTTTAAAAAAATAATCGTGATTCGAAAATAAAAGATTTTTATTAATATAAAAATGATTAAAAGTTTTATCGGATTTATTAATTTTTACCAAATTTTTATAGAAAATTTTAACGGAATAACGGTTTTTTTTTACGATTAATTAAAAAAAACTTTTTTCCGTTAAAAAATAAGAAATAATAAATTTTAATTAATTTAAAAAATATTTTATTATAACGTTTATTTTTACGTATTAAGATTTTGAAAAAAAACGGTAATAAAAATAAATTATTCCGGCTAAGTAATTATAGGATATTTATTTTAATTTGATTCGTTAAGGCGCTTATAATTAATTAAGTATTGTGTAAAAAGATTATTATTAGCTAAATATAATTATAAAATATATAATAAAATAACAAAAGTTTTAAAAATTAATTAATCTTTTTATGATCTTAATAAATTACGTAAATTTTGAATATTTTATAAGTATTTATAAATTTATTAAAAACTAAATTCGATAAACCAGCTTTTTAATTATTTTTAATTTCTTATTTAAATATTATCTGAGTAAATTAATAAATTGATTTAATATTATATTTCGCAAATTATAAAATATATTTTGCAATAAAAAAATATTAAATTTAAAAACTAAATAATCCAGTTAATTTAAGAAAAATAATTGTTTAACGAGTTAATACGAATATAAAAAATTTGATAACCGTAATTTACTTAAAGTAAAAAAATAACAAATAACTGGTTATATCCCTTAATAAGGAAATATTTTTCGAAAAAAACTTTTAAAAAATATAAAATTTAAAAATTATTAAAAATAAAGTTTTAAATATAGCGTATGCTGTTATGGTCCAAAAATTACGTATTTTGTTTCTGGCTGTAAACGTAATAAAGATTTTTATAATAAAATATTTTTTTGATTTTAAAACCTTTTTATAATTTAAAGAATATATTTAAATCTTTATTTAAAAATTATTTTAAACGTTATTAATTTAATAAATATACGATTTTTACATTATTAATTACTTAAAAAAATATTACATTAATAATAGTAATCTGTAATTATTATTAATTAAAATACCTTTAAAATATATACTATTTTTATTATAATTATAACGTATATAATAAGTTATATATATAAAAAAAGGAAAAAAATTAGTACGGCCTTTATTTATTTAAAAATAATTTTATTAAGATTTTTTGGTAAAATTTATAATTAATCTACCGGCAAAGAAAAAGAGAAATTTCTATTTCTTTATAATATTTTATAATAGTTTAATAAAAACGGTTATTTTAAAGCCGATATTTAATATAATTACGAAAAATATATATTTAACGTTTTATTATTTATTATTAAATATATTATAATTTTCTTAAAAAATTAATATTTAATATAGGAAATATTTAAATAAATAAATTTTGAAATTATTTATACGATTTAATAAATATATGATAATAAATTAATATATTTTTTTATTCTTAAATAAATAAAATTATAAAAATATTAATTAAAAAAGTTTTATATATTTTGATTATTTTATAAATTATGTATAATATGATTAAGCCGAATTTTTACCGGTAATATAATTAATTTTTAACGGTAAAAATTCTGTATTAAAAGTATTTTTTTTTAATTTACGGATACGATATAAAACTTATTAATAAAATACCGGTAATTACTTAATTAATTTTTAAAGTAAATAAAATTATTAATTTCGTTAAAAAATTACGAAAAAGTATGGAATTTATATAAATTGTTATAATATTAATATAAATCCTAATAAAATAATTAATTAATATTTTTAAAAATAAATATTATATTACGAAATCAAGGACTTAATATAATTAAATTTAAAAAACGTAAATATATTATAATTATTTAAAATATATTTTAAATATATATTAAATATAAAATTATTACGATTATGCTGTATAATATCGTACAATTAAATATATTATTAAAAATATATTTAAATTTTAATATATATTTTTTAAAGTTAATAATAAAAAATTTATTATTTCATTAAATTTTAAATATTAATTAATTATTATTAATATTATTAAAGAAAGGGGAAAAATTTATAATAAAATATATATTAAAAATTAAAAATAAATATATAAATTGCGGTTATTAAAAGAAATAATTCATAAAATAAGTAAATTACGCCGAACTAATTTAAAAATTATATAATAATGTCGAAAATATAATTACTTCTAATAATTTCGAAAGATTATTCGGAAACGGAAATAAAGTTTGCGAAAACGTAAAAGTACGAATAAAAATAAAAAAAAAGATATAAATAAAGCCGCCGCCGCCTTACCGTAATTTTGTTATTTCCTAAGGGCGAAAAAAGGGGTGATGTTATAAGTTAAAGCCTATAGGGCGGCTCGGGCTTACGGAACGAACTCTTTAGCCCGAGCTGAACCATATGTATATAAGGAGCAGCCACCTTACTAGTAGCTAGCTGTTTCTTCCCTTCCCTCCTCACCTTGAATATAAACCTTCGTTAGGCCGTGCCTCCGTTCAGCTTACGCATCGTGCCCGTCACAATAACGTATTAAGCTGTTATATTTACCTTATTATCGATATACTGTGTCTTCGAATTATATTAAGTATTTTTAATTTTGGTATAATTTTTTCTTCTTAATTAATTTATGCCGTTATGGTTTCGACTATATCTTAATATATATCGTCGTAATTATGATTTCAAAGTTCGCTTATAAATTAACGTGTTTTTTCTATAATAACTTTTTGATTAAAATTTATAATAAATGCGAATCGGAAATAGACATATTATAATAACCGTTTTGTAATATTTTTTAATTTTATATTAAATTAACTCTTTTTCCGTTTAGTAATTATATTATTCGCAATAATTATAAAGGTTTTTCTGCATATATTCTTTTTTTGGAATTAACTGTTTCCTTTCGCCAGTTAGTACATATTATCTCTTAAAAATATAAATCAAAAAGGTGGATATTATAATTTATTATTTTTATTACTTCCGGTTATGTTATGACCTAACGGTCTTGGCTTCTGAAAACGGTCGGGATCCTGAGGAACCAGACCCCGACCTAGCCAAGAAGTCACGTGACTGGCTTAAAGGGCTTAAGGGCCCTAATTAGATTTCTAGGCTTAAGCCGGATAAGCACCAGAGGGGGCTGAAAGGGGCTTAAGGGGACTTAATTAGAGAAATATCGGTAAGCTATGATAAATATCTTTAACCAAAATAAGAATATATACGTTCATTATTTCTATAATTTAAATAACTTTAGTTTGTAATAATTATTCGTTATTTAAGAGATTTTTGGTATTACGAAACGTAATATTTTATTATATTTATTACTTAGATTTTCACGATAATTTTATTAATATAAACCCGTTAATTTAAACTTTAATAATTAATTAAACCTTAAAGTTCGTTATACGTTATAAATTTTTATTTAATAATATCGTTAAACTTTAAATAATATTTAATATTATTAAAATATCGATTAATATTTAAAAAACCTGTATTTAATAATTTTAAATTCGAATTCGGGAATTAAAGAAAAAAGTTTAACAACTTAGGGTTACGTTATTTGCGTAATTTTTTTCGTCCGCATAAAGCCAAAAAAGCCGGAGCTTTACGATAAAAAAAGTAACTTTTAAACTTTTTTAATTTAGGCGCGAATTTATTTTTCCTTTTTAAACCTTAATAATCTAGCGAATATAATTTTAGTAATAGTAATATGCCTAATAAAAAATACGGTTAATTAGTTTAAGCCTATGATAAGAAGTTTTCTAAAAATAAAAAAAACAAATAAGGAAAATTTTATTAACGAAATCTTTTTAATTTATATTAATTTCGAAAACAAAATACGCGATAATTTCGGTAATCTCGAATAAAAACGATTTATGGTTTAATAAACTTTATAATTTTAATAAAAAGAATTTATATCCAAATATACCGTAATTTTTAAAAATTTTGCGATTAAAGCCGGAAAAAGAAATAACGAAATCGATATTTTTATCGACATATTTTATAAAGGGTTAAAAAATAATATAAAAAATAAGATTATTCGGATTAAATAATTAATTACCTTAAATTAATATATTGCAAAAACAATTAAGATTAATAATTAAGAATTTAAAAAACGATAAAAAAAGGATAATATGCCTTATATTCGGGATATAATAAGTTTAATTAAGAGAAGAAACAAAACGTACCCCTTACTTTTTATGGAACGGCGCTAAGACTTATAGAATTTGGCGTTATCCACAAATAGGATTAAAGCCCAATTAAATGCTTTAATTGCCGCAAAATGGGACATAAGGCCTATAAATATAAAAAGCTCAAAAAATTACGATCAAATAACTGGACCCCGATACAGGAAGGATAATTTAGGAATAATTAAGGAAATAATAATAAAGCTATTAACATAATTTAAGCCAAATACGTATTAAGCCTTAAGCAAAAGGTCCAATAAGGACTATTACGATAAAAATTCGATAAGGAATACGAAAAATCAGAAAACTAACTTAATAAATATTGCGAATATAGCAAAAAGCATTATAAAAATAATTATGCAAATACCGGAATTAAATAAAAAAATCTGTCCCGAAATTCCTGATCGATATGGCAAAATGCATACTATATATTGTCGACGACGAGAATATCCCGATTACGAGGAACGGAAATAATATATTTATAAAAGAATTACCCGTATATATTAAAAGAGATTCGATTTTCCAAATTATACCGGAAATCATAAAAACGATAAGCAATAATACCGATAATTTCGAATCATAACCCCAAAAAATATCTAATAAATGGCCAAAGCAAAAAGCTGGCCTAAAAAAAATAATGCCCGTATAAAAAGCCTTTTTGTTATTATAAATAATATAATTATTAAACGGAAAAAAGGTTAATCTAGCGTACGGTAAATAAGCATTATTAGAAAATTATTATGGTTTTTTATTTTCCATTAGTATTTATTGCAAATTCCTTGAAAAGAAAATTATTAAGGAAAAAATATGTTAGTTTATAGGAAATCTCTGGAACGACAATCAGGATAACGCATAATGGGATATAGTCGTAAATATAAGAAAATAATTTACTCGATAGGAAAGGAAATTATAAAAAAAATAGAAATAACTAATACGGTTTAAAGAAATAATACGTCGGCAATAATGACAAATATAGCAGCTAAACCCGCTAAACGAAAAAACATAAGTAAAGCTTAATAGATTTAAACAGAAATTAAAAAAGATTTATTTGTAAAAAAGCTACAAAATAACGAAACCTAAAAGAATTAAAAGGAATTCCTAAAAAAGGCTTTAAATACGACAATAAGAAACATTAACAACCTTATTATTTTGAATATACGAATTAGAATATATTGGTATATCGTAATAATATATTATAAAGCATTAGGCGGAAATTATATTATACCGGATATAATTTGTAAATTTTAAATGCTATAAAGATATAAGTTAAAACCTTATATAACGACAAATACCGAAAATTAGGAATTCGTTTACGATAACGGAAAATTTAAATGCAAAATTAATTATTTCGAGATTTTTATTAAAAGATAATACCAAACGGTTAATTTCGATATCATTCTATTCGGGAATTACGATATAATCTTAGGATTATTATAGATACGTTAATACGGAATTTTGATTAACGGCAAAATTAGCCAAATAAAATTCGTTTTATTCTTTATTAATAAACAAAAAAAATTAAAATCTTAATATTCCATCGATAATACCGATAAACATAGGCATAAGAATACGATAAATATCTTAAAATCTAAAGGAATAAAATATAAGAAAAAAAAGGATATCAAAGAAAAATACGACATATCGTTATTACTATTAAAGCGAAATTAAAGTAACTAAATAACGATTTAAAACAATAAAAATAACAGCTAAAAAATTAGAAAATTTAATTAATATATTATTATAATACCACAAATACAAATAACTTTTTAAAAAAATTCGATACGAAATTACTAAAACCTAACAAATAAAATTATAAAATAATTTTTAAAAAAGGATTTTCGACAAAATTTTAACCCATTTATAATTTTAACGGAAACGAATTGCGTATTTTCAAAAGATACCTAAAAAATCTATTATAAAAAAGATAAATTCGATTTATTAAATTACTAACAAAATACCCGATATTTTTCGTACTTAAAAAATCGGGAAATTACGATTTGTCATTAATTATTTATAATTAAACGATATTATTATTAAAAATCGAATATTATTACTTTTAATTACAAAAATAAAAAATTAATTTTATAAAGTTAAATAATTTATAGTATTCGATTTTAAAAATAGATAAAACCTTATTAAAATCAAAAAAGAATACGAATAAAAACAGTTTTTAAAACGAAATATAAATTATTTAAATATTTGGTTATATTAATAGAATTTATAAATATATTAACAATTTTTTAACGAATAATTAATTACGTATTACGAAAATATCTGGATATTTTCGTTATTTGCTATCTCCACAACTTTTTCATTTTTTCGAAAACAAAAAGAATATACGTAAAATACGTTTATAAAATTTTTCAAATTTTATAGGACGTAAGGTTATTTGTTAATACGAAAAAGAATTAAATTTATATATAAGAAATAAAATATCTAAAATATATTATTACCCTAAGATATATTAAATTAAACTCTAAAGAAATTGCTACAATTACAAAATGGCAAATATTAATAATAATTAAAAAGGTATAGGTATTCCGTAAATTCCTTAATTATCATAAGAAATTTATTCGAAATTTTAACAAAATAATTATACTTTTAACGAATTTTACGAAAAACAAAAAGTTTAAATAAACGCCAGATACGGAAAAAGTATTTCAAAATATTAAAAATACGATTATCAGCAAACCAGTACTAATTATATACGATTTAAACCGTTTTATTAAATTAAAAACCGATATTTCGGATTACGCATTAAACGTAAGAATCGAATAACGAAATAATTAAGGCAAATTATACCTTATTATAGTTTTTTCGTACAAATTCAAAAAAAACAGAATTTAATTACGGTGTTCCAAATAAGGAATTTATGATTATTATTATAACATTTCGGAAATTTAAGCACTTCTTAAAAAAACGTATACCAGGTTAAGATTTATATAAATCATTAAAATCTTACCCAATTTACTATAACTAAGAAACTTATAAAACGATAATTAAAATATGCGGAAAAATTAGCGAATTTCGACTTCGTTATTATTTGTAACAAAAAATCAGAAAACGGTAAAATAAACGTTTTAAATAAACAATCAGATTTCGAAAAGAAATTAATTAAAATTAGCTATATAATTTTCGATATTATTATAAACAAACTTTTTTAGGCTTACGACAGATTATGATAATTCATATAACACCTTTAAATATACATTAAAAAATATAACAGTATAATAATAATTTTCCAAAAAATTAAAAAATAAATAAAATATAAATTCCAGAAAAATATTAAATTCTTTATATCAAAAAATTTAATTACAAGAATATATTACGATAATATTTTCGTAATTGTCGATCGATTTACGAAATTTCATATTTTCTACCATATTATAAGGATATAAACGCCAAATAACCGGCATATATTTTCTTTAAATATATTTTCAATATATACGGATTATTAATAAAAATTATATTAAATAAAAAATCAATATCCTTATTTGAATTTTAATAAAGCTATATAATATAAATTAACTTAAATTATGAGTTATTTAACGTATTTAAACCATAAATACATTAAACTTTAAAAATATATTTCCAATATTATATTAATTATAAACAAAATAATTAAATTAATAAATTACTAATTGTATAATTAGCTTATAATATTAATTACCATAACAGCATCAAAATAATATTTATAAATACGAATTTTAATTTTATTTCAGAAATTTATAAAAAAGTATACGATAACGGTTCAATTAATATTAACACAATCTTTATATTAAAATAATTATAATAGCTATATTAAAAAAATAAAAATAAAACTGGAATTCGTACGGAATTAAATAAGCAAATATTATAACCAGAAAAAATTAAACAAATTAATTTTTAAAAAAGGGAAAATAATTTTCCTTATTACAAAATATATTTAAATAAAACGACTTAATAAATAACTCGATTTTAAATATATCGGTTTATACAAAATCGCTAAAAAAATCTTAGAAAATAATTATTAATTAAAATTCCTCCCAAAAGTTAAATTTTATTTAATTTTTCAAACTTCTTTATTCGAATTAACAGCAAATATAATTAAAATATATATAATATAAAATGATATAAAAATAAAAAACGAATAAATATACGAAATGGAAAAAATACTTTATATGCAAAAATAAAACAGATTTACCTAATACCTAATTAAATAAAAAAAGCACCCGGATTCCGAAAATACCTGGGAATTCGTTAAAAACTTTATTGGCGCCCAGCGCCTATTAAAAAACTTTTACCAATAACGACGGACGCGTCCTAGTTAAAAGTCGACCAGTTAGTAACCGGAATATCGGGCCAATCGGCTGCGGCCTGCGTTAACATAATAACTATAACGGCGGCCTCCAACTATTTTTATTCCTTTTCGAAACGCTTAAACTCCTTTATCGTTTCCGTACCCTAAATACTGTAACGAAATATTTTAATTCCCCGTTAACGAAAAAATTTCTTTTATTTCCGCAAACGACTTAAACGACCAAATAACTTATTAAAATGTTATTAAGCCTTTAAAAGTTTTTCTTCGGCAATACGTTCCTTCAACTCCAAATAATCCTCCTTAATAATTAATTTACGGTATTTAAATTCGGAAGGACCAAAAAGATTATAGGGACTTCTATAAGCGGTATAAAATACATATTTCCCTAAATTGCAATAAAACTTGCAAATTTTATTTTCAGACTCGCAACGGAAATAAAAAATATTCGAAAACATATTAAAACTAAGGCGGTTAATCCGTTTTAAAAAAACGAAAACGTTAATACGCTTGCGAAACCTAGACTTTTTAATACAACCCGACATAATAAGTATAAAAAAGGAAAAGTTACTTATTAAAATTAACAAACAAACGGAATAATTTTTAAGGACAAAAATCTTGGAAAAGAAGAAATCGTATTATAACCTAACGGTTTTGGCTTTTAAAAACGGTTAGGATCCTAAGAAACTAGACCCCGACCAAGCCAAAAAAATCACGTAACTAACTTAAAGAATTTAAGGGCCCTAATTGGACTTTTAGGCTTAAGCCGGATAAGTATCAAAGGGGACTTAATGGGGTTTAAGAGAATTTAACTAAAGAAGTATCGTTAAGCTATGATAAACACCTTGAGCCAGAACAAGGATATATACGTTCATTATTTCTATAGTTTAAATAGCTTTAGCCTGCAATAACAATTCGTTACCCAAAGCATTTTTGGTATTACAAGACGTAATACCTTATTATATTTATTGCTCAGATTTCCACGATATTCCTGCTAACATAAACCCGTCGACTTAAGATTTAATAGTTGGTTAAACCCTATAGCTCGTCACAGTTTAGTTCGAAAAATCGAATTCTTTATAATATATACGGATAATTTGTCTATAGATGTGACGGCTAGGGAGTTTAACCAACTATTAAACCTTAGCCGTACAGGTTTACATTAGCGGGAGTATTGTAGAACTTTGTAGCAATAAGGTAACTTAGTTACGTCTCTCAATACTAAAGGTGTAGAAGTTATATTGCAAGCGATTGGTATTAATAAATATTGCAAGGTAAACTTATATAAATTATAAAAATAATAAGCGCATATATTTTCCTTCCTCTTGGCTTAATTACTTATAATTACGCAGCTGGTGGTAATTATAGTTACTTGGGATTACTTTTAATTATTGATAATCACTGACTTAGCAGTAATCACCGTTACGTAACCCCGGGGGTAGCTCGTATAATCCTTACCTGACCATTTCTTAAGGCCGGAACCTGTCAGGTCGTAACAATGAATATATTATTTTTATTTTTCGTAATTAAGGCATTTCCGTTATCGGCAATATATAGCATATTTTTTACTATATAAGTTAAAAAGTCCAGGACAAACTTTTTCTATCTAATTCTAATATTTCCGTACTTATCCTAATAATTTTTCTTATTATAATCGTAATATTTATCGAACTAGCTTTTTAGCTTTTTCTATCTCTTCTTGGACTTTTCGCCATAAAGGGCCCGGTACGTATTTAAGCCGAAATATATTAATAAATTTGTTTCTGTTGTTTTTATTTTCTCTGGATTGTGACGGCTAGGGGGTTTAACCAACTATTAAATCTTAGTCGTACGGGTTTATTTTGGCAGAAATATCGTAGAAATCTAAATAATAGATACAGTAATCGTATTGCATTTCGTAATTTTAAAAGTACCTTGGATAACGAATTATTATTACAAATTAAAACTATTTATATTATGAAATTAATAAGTGTTTTACACTTAATTCTTTTAATTTATTAAACCTGGCTTTATAGGCTTTACGATTTATCCTATTAAGCCCGGTTTTATAAGTTTTATAATCGATTTTATGGAACCGTTACGTAATTTGATCCACCTAATTTAACTATTTTCCTGTTACGACCGTTTTCTAAGGCCGTCAACTGTTTAATTTTAATACGATTTTCCTTTTTCATAATTTTCGTTCCGAAAATTCATTTTTTTATAAGTCTTTTTGCTATTATATCGGGCCGTATTAAAAAACCGATTAACAGAAAAACGAAAAAACGAAATAACTTACTTAAGTTAATCACTTTTCGAACTATAGATATACCTATATATTTTTATTATATTTGTTACGGGTTATTATCTTCTCGTACTTTTTTGTCGGAATTTTCCCGATACGAAAAATACATAACGCGGAATTAAAGCTTTTATAATATTAACGATTTTTTTACTTCTTAATTCGAAAAGTTGATTTTCAATTATTTTAAAATTAAACCGGAATTTAAAGAAATTAAGAAAAAAAATAAAACAGGCGCAAGTTAAAATTTGCAGTTTTCGAAAACAAAAAGAATTATAGGCCAACTATATAGTACGTATGTTATTTTGTAAGTTTCGGCAACTGGAAAAATTAAATAAATTAAACCGTTAAAAAAAGCAAACCGAATTAAAGGCCGCCGAGATTACGTTAATAAAAGCCGTAATCTTTTTTTTCTAATCTAACTTTAATTTTATCGATTAATTATTTATTAATTAAGGAACTTTTAATTTTATTAATTTCGGCGTTATTAATAAAATCTTTTTAATACGTATTAAACGTTAATAAGGTTTTTAGCAGATTTCTAGATATTTTTGAAATTCGGGCTTTTTTTTTTATTTAATCAGGTACTAAATAAATCCGTTTTATTTTTAAATATCGAAAACTTTCTTTATTTCGTATATTTATTGGTTTTTTATTTTTATATCGTTTTATACGGTAAATATCTAAATTATATCTATTATTAATTTAAATAGAAAGACGTAATAAATTAAATAAAATTTAACGTTTGGTAAAAGGTTTAATTAATAATTATTTTCGGGGATTTTTTTAGCGTTTGTGTATAAATCGATATATTTAAATTTAAAATTGTTATTAGGCCGTTTTATTTAAATATTTTTTATAATAAAAATTTTATCTTTTTTTTCAAAAATTAATTTTTTTAAAGTTTTTCAAATTATATTATTTATTTATTTAATTTCGTACGAATTTTAATTCTGGTTTTATCTTTTAATAAAATTATCTTAATTATTCCGACGTAAAAATTATTTTAATATTAATTAAACCGTTATCGCATATTTTTTTGTAAACTTTTAAAATAAAATTAAAATTTGCGTTCGGTAATATTATTTTGATATTTTCGTAATATTTAATATTATATGTTAATTATACGATTAATAACATTTTAATTTATTTATTTTATTCGTAATTAATATAATATTATAAGTAAACCTTTAAAATTTAATTTATTCGTTTTATTAATTTATTTATTTAATGGTTAAATACGTTAAATAATTTGTAATTTAAACCGATTTATATTATAAGACTTTATTAAAATTTAAATACGAATATTAATCCTGTTTTTAAAATACTTTTTATGGATAATTTGTATAAATTAAAAGAATGTATTAAAAAAATAAATATTATTTATTCGGCATTTATATTTTTATAATATGATAAAAAATAAAAAAAACTTCGTAAATCGATTAAAGATTACGAAAATGCTATCGTAATATATTTCCGTAATTATATTTTTTAATATAAAGCATTTCGTAATAAAATCGAATATAATTAAATATTATATTTGTTTTATAATTAGTAATAATTGTAATTTTTCGTACAGCTTATGTTATCGACATTTCGTTTTGATGCAAATATCGTATTATTATATAATTTTTTATATTATTAATTTTATTTTGAAACAAAAATATTTAAGTTAAAGCCGTTTTAAGGTTGTGTAATTTTTTGGATATTTATATAATTAATATTCTTATATTTTTTATATTACATTTTTTAATACTTTTTAAAAATTTATATTTTATTTGTTTTTTGATTTTTTGAGAAATTCTCGTAATATTATTGGAATTTTTGATATATATCAAAAAGTACAGCCCGAATTATGGCAATTTATTACGGCCTTAAATTTCTTTTTATAATAATATTAAAAATTATATAATTAATTTTAATTAATGCTTTTCGAAATTTCACCGTTTATTTAAAGTATTTGTTTTATTATTTTTTAAACCTTTTTTATAAATAATAACGAAATCGAAATTCGTTATTTTTTCTGCGTATTTTAATTATTATTTTATAAATTCCTTAATCGTAATAAATCAGGTAAAATTTTAATAATCCGTATAAATATTAACTTAATATGAATTTCCTTTTAGAAAACACTTAAATTTTCGAAATACTATAATAATAATTATAAAACTTTTAACGTACAAGATAAGCTCGCGACTCAGACAAGCTCGCGACTCGTCACGTGTTTATAGCTTAACGGCTTAACTCCGATAATTCATAACTTTACCAAACCTTAATAAAAATTGGTGCAATTTTGAATATGCTTTTCTAACTGGATAAT